>JAZGTJ010007447.1:0-22831 GCA_036877575.1 Botia almorhae
AAGAGACCAGCAAAAGCCTCTATTTCCAGATTATTGAGAGAGTTGTGACTGAGCCGTAACCATTTGATGTTTTGCAAACCCTGGAATGCCAAGTTGGGCATGTACACTAATTGGTTGTGTGTGAGGGAGAGAAGGTTAAGGAAACCAAGCTGTGAAAAAGCTCCAGGCTGGATCTCTTCCACCCTGTTTCGGTCAATAAGTAGCTGCTTCAGAGAAGAAAGTCCGTCAAATGATTCCTGGATTAGGTACAAGAAAACAGGCTTATGAGATGCATGATCTGAAGTTTAAATTGACGTGTGAAGGTAAACAAATATTTGAAAGCTGTAGTCCATAACTTTTGGAGGCTATTAAGCAAGTAAATGATAGATCAGCTTTCAAAAATCTCTTTACCCTACCGAAAGTTTATAGTAATAATTTATCATTTGAGCTGTTGGGTCCGATTTCCCAGAAAATGTATGAAAATACATAAAGTAACCTGCAATTTTATGTATCAAACAGAGATGGCGCCAGAGATTACAGCTTTAATGCAGTTACGGATTTCAGCTTTAATGGTTGCAGTGGTACAGACCAATGCATTCTGTCTTATTTCACCTGGTAGAGGATCTCAATGTTGTTGTTGGCCAGATTGAGTAAAACTAGTCGACCAAGTCCGCGGAAAGCTCCTTCCCTCACTCTTCGTATGTTGCTGTTCTGCAGAAGCAGATGGGTAAGGTAAGGGGTGCGCGTAAACGCCCCGGTAGGAAGCTCCTGGAGGTCATTTCCTCTTAGGTCTAGTTTCACTGTAATCTTGGAGGTATACAAGAGCATAGCATAAAAGTAATGCAAATGAAACGCATTAAATGCATGACACTGCAGGAAAAGCCAAGGCCAAATGGTCAGTATGTTGCACAGGTTACCTCATCAATGGTAGGTGGCACCTCAGTAAGGTTCTTGTTGATGCAAGCGACAGTGAGCTGGATGTTGTCACAAATGCACGACTTTGGGCATTTGCCTGCCTGTATTGTATGGATCCTCAAGGCAAGCAATAATATAAACAGCCACGTGGGAAGGATAAACATTTTGGCCTGTCTGTAAGGCAGCAGGGAAATACCAGGTAAAAAAAAATATTTACCTCATTATGCATGTATTTTGTGTTACTATAGCTCAATTGTAAGACACCTCACAGCAAAGCAATGACATTGTAGAAGTTTTGTTTGTCAATATTAACAAATACGATGATATGAAATTTACTGGTCTTATATATTGGTTAGCTCATTTGACTTAAACGAAAAGCCGTTAAAATCAGAATGTCAACATATGCTTGGAGAGCAAACTCCGATGTTAAATAGGACATCGGCAAAAGCATTTTAATCCAAAAAACTAATCTGGATTAACAAATACAAAATCCACAATAAACAATTTCTTTGAATACATTTACAGAAAATATACCGTTTATGACATTCTTTAGATTTAAGCAAAGAAGTTAATTAAAATCGTAACTTAAATATTGTAACTTTACCAGAAGCTCGTCCAAGTTAAACTTTCAACAAATAACTTTTGGAAAAGCAACAACAAACGCAAGTTTCCTACTCTCTTGATATCGGCGTCCGCGGTGATTCCCAACCAATTATTTATGTCGTCGGCAATATTTGTGATATCCGTAAAGCTTCAATTTAGGAGAGCGCCATAACTCACTCAGTCGCTTCGTACAAAGACAAAAAAAACAGAATACTTACTAGCATAAAATCCTGAAAACGCACAACTCAAAGCAACAGCACGGCGAGTGTAGCAGCAGAGAAACTTATTTTCCAAATGTGAACTATGCGCGCAGAAGGGACCGCAGGCCGCAGCTCTGCTGGCACACTGGCTCCACACAAAGACGCGCACTGTTCTCAACCTGGACATCAGGTCCTCATAAATAAACGGCTGGAGGACAGAGGAGTCCTATAACTTCTTTCAAAACCCTTCAAATCGTTTAAAACGTGTTTAAGTATATTGAAAAAAATAAAGATTTGCCTGATAAGTTTAATTCTTAGAGGCACAGTGAGTTAGTAGCATGCCTTCACTGAAACGAATATACCGTGTCTATAATGCCTTTATAACTTGTCTATAAACACAAACATATGAACACATATAATAACCTTACAGTAACGCCAGCAAGTCAACTTTTCATGTTTTTCAATGAAAATAATTGTTTATTATCAAAGTGGAATGTTTCAAATGTAACAAATTACATTGTATACCTGCTGTAGTATTACACATACTAATGTCCAAATGTGACGTATTCAAACCAGCAATCCGTTCTCTTCACTTCATTACCACAACTGTTCATGTATCTTTAAAAGCCAATTCTACCATCAATACTTCACAATATGAGAACATTGTCATCGAAGACAGCATTGCCCACATAAATCTTTAACCAACTGTTAAGACACGTCATGCCATTATAACATTACAATAATTCAAAAAATTATTAAGCCCTAAATATCATCCAGTGCCTTATTTCCTATTTTCCCTTTTATGTATAAAAATAGAGGAAATATTTCTAAAAATAGATGAAAGTACAACACAAGACTCTCGTTTAAAGCTGCTGTGTAAATCTGTGTTTAGGCTAATCATCATGTATCTGTATTTTGTAAAAAAAAGAACAGTCCATTTTGTTTATAACAAGCATGCCAAACATAAACTACATTATAGTTTTGAGAATCTCATGTAGCCCGTCAAGTTCTGGAATAGCCGTCAAGTTCTGGAAAATCCTGTTTTATTTTGACCCGTATGGAATAATTTCAGTGGTTCTGAAAGGTTGGGGGTTAAGAGTTAGGAATTAAGCAGTGGTCCTTTTTGCCAGCGTGGTCTTCAGAGCATCTCTGGCGCTGGAACAGGATTCTAAGACTTTGCCATGTCTAGAAAACACACACACATAAATGTCACACACGCACGTGTAATGTTTGTATAGAAACTAGGACGTTCATTTGTGTTCTTTTTGCTTCTGTAACACACACTGACCGTGACACAAACTCTTCTAGAACAGCAGCCTGATCCACTGGGAAGAACTCCTGTGCGACGGCGTGTTCTAGAGCCAGCAGGTGTCCGGGAAGCACGGAAACCTTCTTTACCTTCTTATCTTCACTCTGGAGAAGATAGTAGAAATGAACTACTAAAAAACACTGATGAAACAATGTGACACACTTCAAACTGAACATCACTCTGTGCGGTACCTTTAAAAGCCCCAGGTTCACCATCAATGAGGAGATAAAACTGTGAGACTTGGAGAAGGAGTTGGAAAAAGCTTTCCGCAACAGGGCATCTGAGAAACATGAAGAACGAATGATTTTAACAATATTTTTAATTTAACGTTTACATTATATACGTTTACTGGTTTTACAAGATAATAAAACAATGCTTATACCGGTGCTCTCAAAAATGGCTTGTTGTACTTCTGGTTTGTCTTCATATACTGATGAAATCTTAAGGAAAGCGTCGGACACTTTACAGGCATCTGAAACATCAACCTAAAAATGGCAATAAATTTTAGGCATTTTCTCACGTATTTTCTCCACAGACAGAACGTAACATGATATTGACTGTATACTGCTCGTATAGCTAGTAAGTACATAGTGTATTCAAAGGTAAAGAGTGATTTGTGAACAAATATTGGACTTAGCACTGTACCTCTTTCTCAATGAGCTGAACCCTCCTGGCTCCAAGAGACATCAGTTTTTCGGCTGATGGAGAGCTGAGGAAGGCCATGAGCTCAGAACTGATGTGAGGCTGGTCCTGTGGAGAGGAGGCAGAATGTAATGGTACGTAATTTCAACTCCACCAGTGTGGCAGATACACTGTGTGACCGCAATTCTCTCATCCCATTGTTTTCTGACAAACAGACATTAGCGGTCTGACAACATTAATAAGATAAACAGCTAAATGTTGACACACAGCATGTTGAACTTCTAATAGTGCTGCAGATGTTTACTGGTTCACCTTATCTTCACTAACATCCTTTGTTCCATTAACTCTATTTTCTTCCTCTTCTACATCATCATCATCATCATCATCATCTTCCTCCTCCTCCTCCTCTTCATCATCATCCTCATCCTCATCAGGTTCTCCTTCATCATCACTGCATTAGAAACATCTTCCATCACTCTCAATATGAAGGTATGTCACATATATAGGAAAGCATATGCCTTCAATTTCACTAATCCACACGAGGGCTCAAATAAATACCTGAGAGAGCCCAGCTTATCCTCCATGTTCATGCTCTCCACAGCTTCCCTGAGAGCCTCACAGCCGCCCTCCCCCAAGCAGTTTCCTAAACAAACACCCAAACAAGCTCAAATGACCACAAAATTACATGACTAACAAAATGATTTCAACATAGAACTTACTTGAAGTCTGAAAGATGAATGTTTACACCACATTAATAGCTTTTTGTATTATGTTTGCATGGTAAATATTAAAGGGGACAAACGAGAAATCTTCCTTGATTTTCGGAAATAGAACAATTTGATATACTATAAAAAATGAACTTGTTTCTTGAATTTGTAACAAATATTCAACTATTACATTCACGTTGTGTTAATGACCCCCATTGAATATGACTCTTTGAAATGGACTTACTATGGACCCACTTAACATTAATAAAATACTGTGACAACACATTAAAATCAACTGTACCATTAAGGTCCAGTTTCTCCAGATCAGCTTTGTTCTGTACAGCCTTTGCAACTACTAAAGCCGCAGCTTCTGTAATCTCCCCAAATGACAAATTCAGCTCCTGGACAAGAAAGATATTTTAAAAATCAACATGTTTAGTCACTCAATGAAAGTGTGTGTGTGTGTTACAATCAGTTTTGGCATCCTCCACTAACCCTGAGATGTGGAAGTCCCTCTCTAAGGGCCCATGCTATAGCAATAGCACCTTCTGAGCGTACCAGGCAGTCCCCAAAATTGATGACCTTAAGACTGTGGAGGTGCTTAATGGCCTAAGAATGAACATGGAGGAGTTAAAAATCACATATAAAACTCTATGTGTGCCAACAGAGACTTAAACACAAGACCATCCCTTATTATTGACATAATATGGGAGCACAACGTACCTCTGCCATGGCCATTGATCCTCTTTTAGTAAACGTGTTGTCGTTGAGGTTGAGGACCTTGAGGTTTGGATTGTGCCGTATGGCAGCGGCCAAAGCAGTTATGCCAGCATGGTTAATGCCATTCTGTGGCATATGGACCTCTTCAAGACTGCCCAGTAACTGTAAAACACAGAAAACAAACATAGAACAAGAGGACCGACAAACAAAAGCTGTTTTAATTAAAGCGTAATAATATTAAGAGTCGTCACCTTAAACGCTTGAGCCAGCGCAGTGGCGCCATCATTCTCCAGGCGATTGCGTCCGGCTATGAAGACTTTCAGCCTCAGGGGGGCGCCAGCTGCAGTAGACAGCTTATGGCATTCCGTTAATGCAGATGCAAGGACCTACAAAGATTTTACACGTTTAACACCGTTTCACAGCTCTTTGACTCTTTGAAGTAGTTACTGACATCATAACCAACCCACGGGTTTCACTAGAGTTGATCTAGTTGATCTACACTTACCGTACCCCCTCCAATGCCCATTCCACAATTATTAAGTCTGAGCTCCCTTAAGGTGTAGCAGGCAGAGCTCTTAAGCAGGGTTTCAATTGCCTTTACACCATCTGGCCCAAAAGCATTGTCACTCAGGTCCAGCTGAGTCAATCTGGCCCCTGATGTCACCAACGCGCTGCCCAATGATTGCTAAGGAATTTGAATACGACATTGGAGATGAAACCCACATAGCACATACACTGTACTTATAATTTAACTTCTTGAGATGAATGGTCTCACCAGAGCAGGTGGAATTTCAGAGCGAAGACGACCCGTAAACATGTCACTCCAATGGCATTGCTTTTAGAAATAAGAAACTGAAATTAAGAACAGAAAATAGCACGTCTAAAATATCACAGTGAAATATTTCCAGCAGAAATGCAAGAATACCTGCAGTTCACTTTTAGCTTCAAGAGCTTTTGCGATTGCTCGTGCTGCCTCCACCCCGAGTGTATTTCCCTCTAGTCTGAGGGACTGCAGCCCGTGAAACTGTTCAATCTCCTGCACCATCTCTTTGACTGCAGAATCACAAAAAAGGAGGGAAACCGGTGGATGATACTTGCTGGGCTTAAGAACCCAACTGTAATCGCAAATGTAAATACTACGTGGTAAAAAGTTTTACTCACCTGACTCAGCATTGTCCAACTTCAGCCCTCGTCCCTTATAGCTTAATTCCGTTTCCCCCACATGGGTCTTCGCAAGTGCCTCTGTGAGCTGAGCGATATCTCCAGAGGCCATTGCTTCTCTCTTTTTGTTATTTACTAGTCAAATTAATAAAAACATATATTAATTTTCCCAACATAAACCAGTAACGCAAACTTATTAGATACTTTTCATACAACGGCCATGCTCAGCATTTTTCAAGCATGCGTCATGAATTCGCATCCTTACACTTTCATTCATTCTTTATAGGGACTTTAGTAATAATAACTTTGCTTTGTAGTCCTCGTAATAGTAAATAACTGATAGCGAAAACCTTCTATTTAAAATTATAATACGATTAACAAAAGTGATCGCTGTTGCACCTTGCAGATGGACAAACCAGAGACTTATCTTACGTTAGCATGCTAACACATAGCATGACGCACAACGATCAGCTTAGCTTACACAATTAGCAACTTAGCCGCCGCCTATCCAGTTTGAGCATATCGAAACCGCTAGCCATTTAAAAACAGCTAAATCTAATCACGTAAATTAAACAAGTTTTTAGCTCGGGAATATTTACCTCACACCACACTGAGGACTAATGTTTGTTTTAGTTGCTATCAGAAAACAGAAAAGCACGCAGAACTAGCTTGACTACGAGATAGATCATCACAACAAGAGGCACATGGAGGCGCCAGCATAGCCGGTGCGATTATCCTTTCAGTGCTTTGAATGTGCCGGTGTCACATCCTTTCATAATAAAAGCCCGTGGAACGATCGTACAATTATTGAATGAAGTCTGCTCTTAAAATGAAAGCATACCTCGCGCTTTCGACTTGATGAAATTAATCAATTAATTTATTCATTCATAAATCAGTAATAAAAAATAACAATTCCAAATGATTGAAATACAAACACATCTAAATATGTAAACGTGTGGATCTAAGCCATTAATATATTAATTACATACTGTCTTTTTACTAGAAAAAACATACATCAAAATATTAGTAATTGTGTTAATTGTATTTAACAAACAATATACATTTTTAATTCTGCGTCTTTTGCCTACCGTGCATCGTTCTGTACCAGGAAATAGATCTGCTGTGACGCAAGCCCCAGTGGCCTAATGGATAAGGCACTGGCCTCCTAAGCCAGGGATTGTGGGTTCGAGTCCCATCTGGGGTGGATTGTTTTTATTTATATCTAAAATTAGATACCCAATAAAGTAGTTCGTGTTTAGACATTAATATCGACAAATACATATCTTAACTCGGGAGATATGCGTCGATTTATCCTGGGATTTGTTTTGTATGTCCTAGCCGGGACCTTTGTTAAACCCCAGCGTGAGTTTCTTTATTTATTGCTTCTCCTGCTGTTATTTCGCTTTATACTGTAGATCTGTGTGGTGTTTTGCTAAAGTTCAACTTATTATAGCAATGCAAACGATTAACGTCCCGCACACATTGATTTGTTATCTTAATATGGCGTGTCAGAGATCCACAGAGCCACAGTGTTTTGGGATGCTGTTCAGAGGTCTGTGGTGCTGAAAGATAACGTGATGGAAGAGGGAGGCGACGCACTCGGTTATTTTAATCACAGTTTGAATGTTTCTGGGTGGGGAGTGTTGGAACTACGGGCTGGTTACGGAGACTTCCGGGAGAGCGATGAAATCACACACTTCTTGGCCGGATACCTTGAAGGATACCTTACAGCACCGTTAAGTATTTTTTCCTTAAAGCAAAACGTAAATGCGTTGCAATTGCGCATGGCAATACGCTCTGCATTGGGTGTAAATATTAAATAATACATAAAGGTGTATTATAATTAATATTATTATTAGTATTATTGTAATACATAATGATAAAGTAAATAACATTTTCGTGTCTTAATTATCTTAACTTGTCATTTACAGACTGATGATAAACCATTATTTCAATATGTATTCTCAGATGATTAAGGATCAAAGCATTATGAAACCTTTAAAAAGCTTTATGAGGTAAGTTACATTTACCTATTTATATCAAATGCACTGTTCCAACATTAAAATCAATAATAAGCATAAATCATATTAATTAACTAATATTGTACTTTTAAATGCCAAACACATTTACATTTAGGCATTTGGCAGACGCTTTTATCGAAAGCGACTTACATTGCATTATACTACACATTGATCATGTGCAATCCCTGGGATCGAACCCATGACCTTGGCGTTGTTAACGCCATGCTCTAACCACTGAGCTACAGTCTAACCACTGTGCAGGAAATCACAGTGAAATTACACCGGGAGACCACAAAAACACAGCACATTACACACACACAATACATACGTCAGCTTACAGGGAACATTTAAAGAACGCTGGCTAACGTTCTCTCAAAGTTCTCTCTAACGTTCACTTTTTTCAAGCGAACAGGACTCGTGGACGAGGGCGCAAGTAAATTTACATAAGAAAAGCGATTCTTTGTGGCATCATGTGGCTCTTTTAATGGCTCAGATAGATGGACTGCATGCTGGAGCAGCATACTGGGCCAGACGTAGACAGAAAGAGGTCAGAAAACCTACATTGGGCCTGTATATATTAAACCTCTGTTTGTTTGTCCTGTGAACTTAAATTCTCGTCATTGTTGGCAGTCATACCTGTGATATTTTTGCCCTTTGTGTAAGTACTGTACATTTTTACATTTATGCATTCGGCAGACGCTTTTATCCAAAGCGACTTACATTGATTCTGAGTTTGCGCAATCCCTGGGATTGAACCCATGACCTTGGCGTTGTTAACACCATGTACTAACCACTGACCTACAGTGAAATTTTGCAACTCTGTGCTTCTAGCCTCTGCCCATGTTTGCTGTTCAGTTTCTCAATGGTATCGGGGATTTGCTAGACCTCATCCCTTTTTTAAAAAGACGTTACAACTCTTCTTCTAAGTCCCTCAGAATTCCAGGCATGGGTCACTGCTCTGCTCTCATCAAGGTTAGAGGTCAAATTATAACTTCAGACTATAACAACATTCCGGACTGGGTGGGACCGTGTACCATGTAAGACCATGTTCATTTTTCTGTGTCCATGTCACCCTCAGATATTACCTGGATTTGAGAATCTGTTGCTTGGTCACTCCAGCTGGTACACGTACGCAGCAAGCATGAGAATCTATAAGCATTGGGACTTCAGACTAAAAAATAAACTTGCCTCCACCAGACTGTCCTTTAGCAGCTACCCTGGTATTTGGAGGCTAATGTTTGTGTTTTATTATTCAAATAACTATGTGCAAAATATTACTATAATACAGATTATATATTACATTATATATTACAGATTTCTATAGCAACAGTGTTTCTCATATCATTTTCAGGGATCTTGTCATCACTGGATGACTTCTATTTGCTGGGATCCGGGTTGTTTATAACTCAGACCACAAACAATCTGTTCAACTCCTCTCTGTTTTCCCTGGTGACTCCAGAGACTTTGCTTGCCTGGCAGAGGGTGCGAGTGGCACATGCATTAGCGCGCACAGGAAAACACTGGGCCCAGATATTTTCCAAGCACAACTCGGGTGAGACTGAAATGCAGTAGGCAAATATAAAGAGATTGTTATTACATACAAATGCTGTAGTCCTTATCTGCAGTAGTATGTTGCTGTTGTATACGCTCTAAAAATGATGGGTTAAAAACAACAAAGTCTGTTCTTCTAAATATGCAACAGAGCACATGTTGGCCTAATCTAACTCATTAGCTGGTTTAATGAGGATGGTTTAATTTAACCTTTTTTTAACCCAAATGCTGTTATTTCATTTTGACAGGAAACTGGCTTAATTTATCTCAGAAATGACATTAAAATATTTGTCTTGAACAATAAAACAATATGTGGAACTGTATTTTTTTCTTGGCGAATCACAATCTCTTAGGAACCTACAACAGCCAGTATATGGTGGTGGATCTGAAGAGGGTTTCACCTGGCAAGAAGATGGAGGACTGGAGTCTGACTGTTGTGGAGCAGATTCCTGGCTTGGTGGTGTACTCAGATCAGTCACAAGTGCTGCGTCATGGTGAGGAATACATTCACTCACAGTAAGAGAAACACTCTGATCAGATGTAAATTTAATTGAGGGGATGAATGCGGCTTTGGTTATGATGAGGTTTGCGTACAGTCATTACAGTCTGACTAGAAGCAAGTTCAACAGACGTTACTATACTGGTACTGTAACGTTGTCCAGTGACGTTTTTAAACCTTGAGATAGGGACCCTTGATAGGGACCSCACTTGTGAAKGCAATACAGCACCCAACATAAGRTAAAACAATCAGKAATGGAAAAATAATGAATTAATGAATATAAAAGAAAATAAATATATCATATAATGAAAATAATAATAATAATAAAGTCAATATAATTGGATAGTAAGTAGATTGAACTACATAGTAGATAGAAAATAGTGTCAAAAAAAGCAAATATTAAAAATGCTTTTCTATGAAAGATCTTTTACAAATCCTTTCAACAGGTTACTGGGCTTCCTACAATATTCCTTTCCATTCAGAGATTTACAGAAAAAGCAGTTACAGTGAAATGTGGAGAAAGTACGGAGAAGACTTCTCCTATGACCTCTGTCCACGTGCAAAAATCTTCCGAAGGGACCAGGCCAAAGTCACTGATTTGGCCTCTTTTAAATATATTTTGAGATACAATGGTGAGTTAAGCTACACTCTTGTAAGTTCCCGTTTTGGAAAATAATCAAAACTGCTTGTTTTCTTTAAATTAACTGTCATTATAGTCTCATTTCTTTCATTAACAGTATCGCTTTGTCAAAACAGATTACAAAACAGACCCGTATTCAAAACAGCACCCGTGTAAATCCGTCTGCTGTCGTAATGACTTGAGGCTCAAAAGGCCTTATCCGGGTGGCTGTTATGATACTAAGGTACAGAAATAAGTCATTTACAGGACTGTGCGAACTCGGGCACATTCGATGCTTCATCAAAACAGTTACAAATGCTAATTTAATCTAATTTAATTTAATTTAATCTTATTATAAATGATTTGCCATTAATTATAAGAATCGACCAAAAATTTTTGGACAAACATTTTGGTCAAAGAATGAACAGGAAATTTTGCACTCACAGAAATCCGATCTTACCATCATGGAGAATAGTCTATAACATGGAATAGATAGTAACAGAGACTACATGCAAATTTTTCTGTTGATCTATTCAGGTTACAGATTATCACATGGCCCGAATGTTTAGAGCAGAAGCTGTAAATGGACCCACTACTCAGAACGGCCTGCCACCTTTCTCCTGGAGCCGGTTTAATGGGACGGCTCACCAAGGGCTCCCTGAGACCTACAACTTCACATTTGTCACCATGCAGCCCATTCTGGGATCCACAAACCGAGCTGAAACTGCAGATGGAAGTCTAGTCAAGTGTTTGAACAACAGTTTAGCGAAAACAGATGCAAGACTTGGAAATAATTTGATGAAATTTGCATCAGATAGTTATAGGGAGTTTCATAATAAGAGTTTTACTTAAACATTGTAAGTTTGCCTCACAATATCATAGTATGGGATTGTATGCATAATGCAATGTGTTTCTCTTTAGTTAAAAGTGCTGTCAGATTATATTTAAATAAATGTGTTTTTAAACAGGTTATTATTTAGTGACTTGTTACTATGTATACTTACTACGTTTGTCCTTTCAAAATTGTTAATGCGAAAAACAACTATATATTGCGGCAAATCTGCACAAACCTTTTGGGCAGGTTTGTGAGTCAGGCATCAACAGACAAATGGGCGGAGCCAACAGACCGCAGGGTACGAGCCAATCAACGCCTGTTTTACTTCTACAAGACTCACAAAACCTGCACGATTATCAGCGGGAGGCAGAAGAGCATCAGACCGGTACCGACTGACTGCGTACTTACAAAGATCCAGTCTCAGTTCCTCACCGTAATGGCAACAGAGGACAAAGGAAAAACGGCGGCGCCCCAGGCTTTACCGGAAACGGGATCCCTTTTAACAACCCATAGCAACCTAAATAATAATAATAACAACAACAATAACAACAAAGACAACGACGGAAGCGAAGGAGCCACGCCAGCCACATCCACCGCCGTTGAATCCAGCGGGAATGAAAATATCATAACGAACGGCGCTGTCGTTAACACAACCGGAGGCACTAACGGCAAATGGGTCCGTCTCAATGTCGGGGGGACGGTATTTCTAACGACGCGACAAACGCTGCTCAAGGAACAAACTTCATTTCTGTACCGACTGTGTCAGCAGCAGGACCTGCATTCAGACACGGTAAGACAGCATGTGAATGACGGCCAGGATCACGACTGTAATATTTGATCTCCCCTGGCGATTATTTTAACAACACTAGACGATGAATCCGAGAGTCTTAAATCAGATAGATGCACACGTGCACACGACTTATAAACACATCGCGTTTATAAGTCAGATCTTCCATCAGTACCCTAATACTGTGCACATACAATTGTCAATGTAATGGACGAATTTGACATCAGTGACCCCTAAATCTCCGTGTAACTCCAGGTTACAGTCACAATAATTATAAATGTGTACAAAAATACGTCCGGGTCACAATCAAAAGAAGAAACATGATATTTTGCACAAATAAAATAAAACCGTTAAATATTATATTCTTCTTTTGCATGGTGACATTATTTCCATGACTGGGCATTTATTTTGAAGTATTTTGTAATTCCCTGTATTTGCTTGAATACAGTGTCACAATGTAAAAAAGGCCAACGCTTCATTTTCTTAAAGCAACATATTATATAATTAGTTTTTATTTGATTTTTAAGGTAAAATTTTATCCAGACACTTACCGGTTTTATATATCACTCACGTGCATGCTATGTTACCATAAACCTATATTACTTGAACCTTAAAATGCTAATTGTAATCTTATAGCAGTGATTAAGCAATATTTTACATGTATGGCATAACATTGCTGTCTTCCAGCGCATTTGTACACAATCCACCCCCTCCCAAATTCTCCTCAGATATTCCCTCTCATTCCTCATTCAAAGCACCTCGTTTCCCACAGTAAATGATAAGGCACAGAGGTCATGTGGTTCTCCTGTACCTTCTCATCAGTCATCACAGCACGGTTATTACTGGCCTCTGCGCAGTGTTGAGTGCTCTCTCACGGCTCATGTCACTCTTGTAATGAGATTAGAGTCACGGCACCTTGAAGACTCGCTGCCCTCAGTGCAGAAATATCTATAGAGGTTTCTGTGTTCTATTCCTGGCTTGTCTTTTGATTTATTTCGAGTGCCGAGAGTTTATAGTGTTAAATGAGTTTAAAATTGTGGACAAATATGTGGAATTAATCTTTAATTGGTCTTAGAGTTTAGAGCCAAGACATTTTTTTATGTTAGAACTGAGGGGAGGTATTACAAAGAATTATTAAGCAGTCCCACAACATCTCAAGAAAAAACAGTAGAAATAAAAAAAAAACAGTAAAAGTAAAAGCAGTAAAAGAATTTGACTTTAATGTGTGTTATTTGTTTAGTTCCTGTTTTCTTCTAATCATATAGAAATGACTATAATGCAAAATTAGTATGTAAAAACGTACATCACTTAACAGATGGTACCCCTGTCTACCCCTTGATTTATTACACAGAATATTATTATCCAGTTTCATCTCGAGAGTGACTTTGTATTTATTGATAAATTATTCCTCAATGTTTAATTTTCTACACACTGTTGTTTAGATTCACATGCTGTGAAAGCACAGGATATTACACAGCTCTGTTTTGAAATTAATAAGCTCTTTGTTTGCCTACCAGGTATTTCCCATGGGACTGCGGCTTGCTTCCTATAGGGAATGAGTTCTTGTACTTCCTTGTGCAACCGCAGAGTTAAACATTCGCATAAGATGGACACAAAAAGATAACAGACTTGTCCGAAACGCACCGAAATATGTTGTGTTTGGGTTATATACATCCAATGTGTAAAATCCCTAGTTAACCCTAGTGTTCTCATAAAGTCCCAAATGAGGGGGGCAGCTTGTTCCCTATGACTGAGACTCAGGTGTCGTCATGCCTGTGTCAAGTCTTGTCATGTTTACAGTGGAGCTGTCGGCTGTCCTTGCTGTTTTCACAATGGGATTCGTGTGTGTGTTCCTCGAGTGTTAATGAAGTTTTGTGCTACTAATATCTGTTTTGGTGTTGCTAATAAAAACATTTCGAAAGCGTTTTTTAAGCTACATGATACATAGCTTGTTATGTTTTCTTATTACAATGACATGAATCAAGAAAAATCAACCAGCCCTTAAAATTTGGTACACGCAGGCCATGAAACTATCATTTAAAGTATTTTTGTTAAAAATGATCATTTTGTTTCTATCATAATGGAATTTTGGGTTTTTTTGTGGAATTACTGTTTCATTATATACGAAATGAGCCACTGGCCATCTCTCATTTGTTTCCCATATTTGTCTGAGTGGCAGTTTGTAGGGATTATTCCATGTGCGTTTTTCTAGAGAAAAGATATCTAGGCATTCCACATGGGCGTAATAATTTAAGTTTCGACAAATGATTTCTTTGGTAGACAGTTTGATTTGCATATCATTGGACACATCTCTTACATCGGAGAGGGTCAGATTATCTGTCTTTTTTAAGATACTCACACTGAGTGTTAATTTAGGATGCATTTGTGCTCTCTTTTCTACTCTGGTTTCTCATTTATGGTGCTTTCACCACACGCAGTGCTTCTTGAGCACTTGAGTCTTGTCTATTTGTCTCTTTCTCTCATTCCGTTCACCCTGGTGCTTTTCTATGGACTCTGAGAGCAGTCATGCCCTGGGCTTACACGAGTGATGCTCTCTGTACTGGTTATGTTGTACTAGGATATGACATTGTCTTTGTATGCATGGCTCCGCAGGTCATGTCTCTTAAGGTTAATTCATTGCAAAGAGACTGGGCCAATGACTGCGGTCATGCTAATGTGACCCGCAGTCACTGGCACTCATCACATGCCCTTTGCTTTAATGCTTTTCCTTTGTGCCACATTTTCATTCCCTCATGCTGCGTTCACTGCATCTGGCGTGTGAGCATTAGTTTAACGGTTCATCTCCAATGGTACTGTAATATTCATTCTTAAAATGACAGTAATAAATTACTTCATTACATTCAATTTACATTTATGCATTTGGCAGACAATTTTATCCAAAGCAACTTACAGTTCATTCAGGTTATACATTTTGTCAGTGCATGTGTTCTCTGGGAATCGAACCCACAACTTATGTGTTGCTAGCGCAACGTTCTACCGATTGAGCTACAGGAACACCTTTTAATACATTCAACACACACTGGTTGAATGTATTAATTTAGTGCAATTATTTTTTAAATGACTTCATTTCAATTGAATGTCTCAATTTAGTGGAATTATTTTTAAATACTTAATTTAAATTGTATTTATTTTTTGTGCAATTCTTTTAAAAAAAATAAACCCTTACTTGTAAATAAACCCTTAAAAAATAGACCTTACTTGTCTACCGGAATAGTATAAAGACTTCGTTATGGTTATGTTCATGTAAATATTGATTGATAATAATGTGATTGTTTATTATTTACTCAGTGTGTTTATATTTGTGTTATATGTTAATATTATGAAAAATAAAATAAGTGAATAAATAAGTCAGACTGAGGTTGAGTGCTGTGCTGTGATCTGTGTTTGTAGGATGAAACTGGGGCTTATGTCATTGACCGAGACCCCACGTATTTCGGGCCCATCCTCAACTACCTGCGACACGGGAAGCTGGTTTATAACAAGGAGCTGGCAGAAGAAGGTCTGTGATTTACCACCCGAAAATGATTTTTATTTTTCGGCTCGATTTTATCCATTTGAATGTCATTTCTTTCTATTATCAGCACATCAGAAAATCAAAGGTTGTTGTTAATGTCTCTGGTCCTTCAGGGGTCTTAGAAGAGGCAGAATTTTACAACATCACGCCGCTGATTAAATTAATCAAAGAGAGGATTCTCGAGCGCGACTCCAAAGCCACACAGGTAATGAGCAAAGCCTTCATCAGACCTCCGTGAGCTTTTAATTTGTCGCAAATAAACCACAGCTTTATTTAATTTGACGTATATTTTTATCAGCTCCTTCAATTTCTCTGTAAAACATTATTTTTGTCCGTCACAGTTTCTGCTCCTTCTATTCATGACTGTATTGGCATGCTTATGCAACAGCTGCAAGCCTCTCGCCCACTCTCTCTCTATCTCTCTCTCTCTCTCTCCTTTCTTACTTGCCTTTTGGCTTCATCCTCTACTTCCCACTACATCTCTTTGTATTCTTCACTAATCCTCTCTCTCTCTCTCTCTCTCTGTCTCTCTCTCTCTCTCTCTCTCATACAGCAGGTACCACCAAAGCACGTGTATCGAGTGTTGCAGTGTCAGGAGGAGGAGCTTACGCAGATGGTGTCCACCATGTCGGACGGCTGGAAGTTTGAGCAGGTCAGCGTGCGCGCCTGCCGAAGGCCCCGCCTCGGACTGCTTTGGACTGTGGGTTGGACTGACACCGAGTTGATCCCCCTTCCCCTGATCCCAATACTCCCAGTGTCCAATTCTCCCTCAGATTCAGAGTCCAGTAACACAGTGTGCATGATAACAGACCGGGTTTAACACGCATTAACCCGTCTCACTGAAATGCATTTTTAAACACGCTGACTGACTGCACGACTCTTCCAAAACAGACAGATATTCAGCAAATGTATTGGTTACGTATGCGCTTAACAGCTCACTGTATAAAAACTCCAAATCATAGTTTACTCTATAACATGCAGATTATGCACAATTACAAACGTTGCACATAGCGATTCAAAGTGTGACAGAAACTGTCTTATAATGTGTTCTAAAGGCGGTCGATTTGTTACAAAAGAGAAGCCGAGCAGCTGGTTTTAAAGGGGATTTTACACAGATCTCAGAAATACTCAGACTGGTCATCTGCGTGAACAATCAGTCATATATTCCTCAATAACCACATACATCTGTGAATTACGTGCCATTATCAGACCACTCAACCAGGCGAATAAAATGTTTTTGCATAATATAATAACTAATGAAATATTAACCTCAAATTCATATTTGGAGTCCAATAACTAACTTCTGTGGTAATAATCAGGACAATGTAGTCGGCTGCTCATTAATCCTTTTCTCATATTGACAGTCTAACCACACAGTAAAGCACAACGATGCTAAAACAAAACATTTGGTACTAACTGTCTATGCAGTTGATCCAGCTTCACGTTTTCCTTTATGGTCCTCATCCCTGTCTCTATATCTCGAGTACTTGTCATGATGAAAGACTCTCTTTCTGTCTCTCTCTCTCTCTCTCTCTCTCTCTCTCTCTCTCTCTCTGTCTGACTCTCTCTCTCTTAAAGATGGTGAACATTGGGTCATCTTACAGCTATGGAACTGAGGACCAGGCTGAATTTCTGTGTGTGGTGTCAAAGGAGCTTCACACCTCGGGTGGAGGCCTGGGGACCGAGCAGAGCCACAAGACTAAGGTTGGACCACCACATGCACGTCTATTAAAGACTCATTTTGTTCTCCATTTTTTGGTCGTGCCATTTCACAGACACTGAAGCTTCAATGACACTCTTATCACAACATCTGTCCACATTCTTTGTCATGCATTAGTACGATCTTTCCCCATCAATTGCACGAAGAGCCATTTCCACAGCTACTCTTTACAATCTTTTCCATTTTGTTTTGCCATGCCATCATTCGTGGCGCTCCGATCCCTCCGGTTTCTGTTCTTCCCGTTGTCCACTCATAACACACCTAGACCTTGGATACACAGGAGGAAGATGGAGCGAGGGAGGAAGAGGAGGAGGAGGAGAGAGACAGAAATGCCACCCCCAATGAGTGGATTAGAGATTAGCAGAAACATGTCAGTGTTCCAAGGAATTGGTGAGGAATACCGTTCTGTTGGTTGTAATAGTGGTAGATAATAGTGGTACAAAATTCCAGTAGTCAAGAGAGTTTTGGTCAGTTGCATTTCAATGCACCAGTTAAAGCCGACCAGCAAGAGCTAAACTAGATCTGCTGGCCATGTTGTCTTCTGACATGTGGTTTTGGTTCATCCACAGTATGGAAGAACTTCCGGCTTTTAGTTTACTTGTCTTTGTTGAGCACAGTGCAATGAAATGCAATAGCCGTCACCTCCTAGCAACATCTAAGCATGGCTTTCCCTTATAACTATTGCACACGTAAACACAACTACACGAGTGCGCAGCCACACGCAAAAACGTTTCCAACTTTACAGTATGCTAAAGGAAATTAGCTGGAAGCTAAAACGAATACAAAGAACTAGCCACTATATTGAAATACAAACACTAACTAGCTTCTAAAGAACGATTTTAAGCACAGGTCACCAGACTTTGAAATGATGACTGTACTTCAGTCCACCAAATGACTCACTCTTGAATATTTAGCTTGGCGTCTATTCCATAAATTGCCATCGAGTCATTGTCATCTTCACCCATTTCCACACCTTCAGCAAAATTTATCTTTGTGCTGGTCATAATTACACGAAACATACAAGAAAACGTTTTCCACTCAGCACCGTCTGTAATTACTCCAAATGTTCAGTAATTATATGTCATCAAATACCAGTCAGAGGGTTTATTTCTGTCTATAATATAATTCCGAACTGTTTTGCAGCTTTTCCAGATCCACGGATCCCGGATGTAGGATCCCAAGAATTTTATTTCTCTAGATATCCATTTTATCACGTGCTCATGATGCTGTTTTCATAGCCACGCGTTTTAGATTCCTTGACTTGAGCGACAGGAATTAGTGGGAGACAGTTTTACAACCAGCAGCAAAAAACGTTTGCTGTGCTGAATTAAATTGTTTCGGAAAGCACCTGAAGTTTCACCATTTATTCAGTAAAGACGGTTACATCCTTAGTACATGACTTGCTACCAAAGAGTGCAACCTAGTTAGTGAACGACGCATTTAAATGAAAACAAAAGGACAGGAACGATCGGGAAAATGAGGGATGTTTTTTTTTCACATCAGGATACACAAGAATCAGTTATCGGCGATGGAAAGACTGTGGATTTAAGTGTAATAATCATTTATTCGGTAGGTTCTTTCGGTTTTGCGCATTTACAGCGGCTAAAAAATGGTGACTGTACATACAGATTCGTTTCTATCAAGACAACACGCATACATTTTGGGTACGGTGCCAGAAGTGTCACCCTGGCAGACCACCAGAAGTGCACTATACCTCCATTTTTCAGTCTGCAGTAACTCATTTTGATAGTCGGTGGCGCCGACTAGAAGGTTATGATGATATTTTAGGTCACTGTGATGTCGTATATGGAAGCGTGATGCTCAGTGCTGTATTCTCACCCAAACGTTTGTCCGTGAGTTAATGTGCTGGAACCTTCTGGGTGGATTATTAAACTATGTTCCTGTGCATTGTGCGAAGGTTAGATTTCTGTCAGAGAAACATACCTTTGTGTACCTGGCAATCAAATCAATACGCCTCAAATCAACAAATGACTGAGTAAAGCACCTTCTGTTGCTTTAGCCTAAAGCACAGCAAATTAGCATCGTTGGATTTTTCAGCGCTGTGGGCTGATTTGCATGCCTGCGCTTGTTTATTAAATATGCTGTAGTTTTGCACAAATTTGCATAGATATATCCAGATGAGTGGAAGTCTTTTTTTTAAAGGGGTCCTGTTATGCCTTTTTTGCTGACTTGACTTTGTTTGTCGGGAGCACTGGAATAGGTTTTCATGCTTCATTGTTTAAAAATGTATTTTTTTTTACATATTTTACCTTACTGCTGAATCTCTGTTCTCAGTGTTAAAAACAGGCTTTTGAGTTCCTGGTTCCATTAAGCCCCGCCTTCTGAAATATGGAATGTGCTCCGATTGGTTAATGTCTGGTTGGTATAGCAACAATACACTGCTACAGCAACTCTTTGTTCCTTTTTGGCGTATTATCGGGGCGGGGTTTATCTAACTTTCCGTTACTTGACATGACAACCTGGAAAACAATCTGTTCTTTGTAGTTCTTACGCGATTTCTGAGAGAATATCTGCCTTTCCAGTTAACTTTGTAGTGAGCGTTGTAACTTTGCAGAATGTTTTTGCCAATTTGTAAAATTGAAAACGCATAATAGGATCCCTTTAAAAATGACACAGCATCATGTCAAAACAGATTTTAAATCGTCCCTTTGTAAACACACCTGTTCAATAGCAACACAACATATTTTTACCGTATCTACAAAGACACGAGACATTTGCAGACACAATTTTGTGGCCGTAGGTCAGCATGTTAGTGGGTCAGTCAATTCTAATGATGTCCATATTAGCTCCGATAGCACCATGTTCTGAAACTGTGAATGTAACAACAGTCCTTGTGTCTCTAGACTGAGCAGTGAATTATTCTGGCATAAACTCCATCATTATCGTGGATAGACGTGCATCAAGTAATCGCTTTAAAACAGGACTGGTGTGTTGAACAAATCAAATCATTCTTTAGTTAAAATTTCTGAAATGTATTTTAGGTTTTGATATATATATTTGGTGTGTCAACTGCCAATGGCTTTGGCTTTTTATAATGTGCAAGCCTACATACTGTGCCACATTTGAGAGTGATCCTAAACTAATACCATCATGTCCATCTGTGTTTAATACAGGGTAATAAATGTCAGATGTTACTTGTCAGGGTACAGCTAATGTTTTGTTTGGGTATGCTGAATGTAGTTATTCTGTAAACTTTTGTCCAAGTCTGAAATACACAACATTCAAAAATTGTCCTGGAAGCAGGACCAGCTGGGAATTACACTCAAAATTATTTTTTTATTTATTAAATATGGGAATTGTTGTGACTTATTTTCACTATTATTTATTTTTTCACGGTATGAAAGGTAAAATAGAGGCTTGCTGTTTTTGTTGTACGTGGATGTTATAATTAAATTGTGTTTATACTAAGAAAACAGTCTGTGTGTTGAGTTTTGAGTGACATTTAAAGCACAGATCTTTGGTGATGTTTGTGTGGCAAGGTTACATTGGATTCCTGTGATGTCCGGTTTGTAAATTTTGCCCAATATTTTTAGCGCGGTCGTGTGGAAAATGTTGAATTAGATGTTCCGACAGCGTCGTTGTGTATATAAATATCAAAACGATCCAAATAAAAGTTTTTCAAAAAATACAGTGAAGTCGCGTATTTATTGTATTATTTCAAATGACTGTCTTTTCTGTAAAACATTCAGATTTCAGCACATTAATGTATCGCACGAACAGTCGCTGACTAAAAGACACAATGCTTAAGTTGTTTAAGATACAATGCTTATTTTCACTGCATATATAAATAGCTTCAAATGCATTTGCATTCATATAATGTAAAGCTGTAAAACAAACATTTATTTGGAAATATTGACGTGTTAAATCATTTAATTATAAAAATAATGCTAGATATAGAGATAACACTAAATAAATTGAGTGTAAAGATACAGTATGTACATTTCTCATTGATTTTCACTGTCCATTAGTCTAAGAGGACGAGCATTGTGTCTTAAAACTATGTGGCAGTGTGTTTTGTTTGGGGTTGGGCTTACAGATATGTGCTTAGACTGTCACCAGTGACCAGGTGGAGATATTCCGGCTGCTCCGCGCATTCCGTCTCGGCCTCGGCTGTGAGCCTCTTGTGGCGTGTTGACAGAGTCTTTCTTTTCCTCATGCTGGTGGGACGTGTCTCCAAACACGTCTTGATCATTTGAGCCAGATCTTGCTGCAGATGTTGCATGTTTTCCCTGCCGGCACAACAGTCACCTTTATATTGCGCTTTATACAATACAGATTATCGAGTATTTGAAATGGTTACCCAAACTGCTCATTTGAATTAATGTACACAATGGTGACTTTCTTGGAATCCCCTTGGAATTACCCCAGAGTCCACTTACATGCTGGTACGCTCCGTAATAAGAACAAAATTAACTTTTTTTGCTGATAAATTTACGGCGTTGTCTTCTGGGAAAACGGGACCAAAAATATTGATGACTCATGTTGCACCACATATTGTTTTGTCCAATGAAATGCTCTCTAGAACAAGGATGTCCCTCCCCCACAAGCAACTAGCAAGTAAATCATGTTTCTTGTCTGTGACATAGCTAAAGCTTACTGGCTTTTGTGAAGTGTGCTTTAATATGTTTTTCACAAACGTTTGTTTCAAACAAGAACAGACAACAGAACAAAACTGAGGGCTTGTGATGAAGAATGATGAAGATCATAAACCAGTAACTCACGCTGTTGGCGGAGTCGGCAGATTATAGTCTTGTCCTGTAACTCCTGTCAACCAGTATGTTGTCTCTTTTCCTTTTCCCTGTAGGAGAAAGTAATCAAACTGGGATATTAAACTGGGTTTCTTGGCACAGGTTCGAGAACATCGAGAGCATGTCAAACACAAACCTTTAAGTATGTTTCTCCTCTCTTTTGATACTGGAACTTGCAGTCTGTGCGCTGGATAATGCTGATGGTGGACTCACTCACATGGATTCTTAAAGCTGCGGTATGAAGATTTGGTGTAAACAA
>JAZGTJ010007448.1:0-22831 GCA_036877575.1 Botia almorhae
TGGAAGCATACTTTTCTACAAATAACCTGTTAAGAACATTTTTAAGAGTGTTGTTTATCAGACAAGCTGTAGTTATTTCACAAAAAACAAAACGTTTTTACAAATTTACAGAAAATCATTGATTGGGAAAGTTTCAGATCACTTCACACTGTGTATAAGTTAAACTCAGTTTGTTCTGAGATGGTGTTCTGTTGCAGTTCTTCTGGTTTGGTCATGTATGTGTGGGGGGTGAGGGATCTGTGCTCTCTTCAGTGACTGTTAAAACTGTAGAATCAGTGTTAGAAATAATCCACACTCGTCACTATTTGAAGCGCCGTAACTGCTGGCAACAGTCCACATGTGACCCATATTCTGATGTTGGGTTTTGACTTTATGATGACCTACGGGTTGTGCTACACTGCGGGAAGTTAGAGTCAATAACCTGGAACAGCCAGGTTAAAGACTGACAAACACAGTTTAAACACAGGTTAAAGACTGACAAACACAGTTTAAAGACTGACAAACTGAGTTTTTGGCCAAAAAAAACCAAAGCCCAGAAACGCAGGGAAAACTTATGCACTGGGTACATAATTTCCTGGTCATTTTGCTCAGTCATAAGCTTAATAATTTGGTTTGAGTGAGTCTAAGTAATATGTCCTAGGTTGAACTGTTTGTTGTGAACAACCGTAGTTAAAGGTTTTAAAAGTTAAAAAACCCTTCAGATTATAGATCAGACGTTCAGATTAAATCTATATGTTGTTTTATGAATTAAATGTATGTAAAGTAAAGGATTAAAGGCTATGTATGGTGTTCCAGTTTGGCCCTGGTACAAACTCCTCTGGGTGTAACTACAAGCACCATGGGTAAAACGTGCGCTAGTTATCTAGTTAGTAGCTGCCGTACCACACGAGGGCCACGTGCATGAAGAGGGGGCCGCAAACAGATGATGTCGACCAATCAGGGCTCGGGCAGTTTGGGATTGGTAATACCGTTAGACCAATCAGAGACCTTAAAGAATGAGGACGCCAGCGGGAGCCAATGGGAGCGCGGTGTTGTTTTGGCGTTCGTCCAGCACGTGTTGGGATTCACGTGTTGTTCCTCGCTGCAAAGTGAAAAGCATGAGGTCCGGAAACCTGGAAAGCGGCGATAACACGACCAGCACACATCCAGCACACATCCACCTCTCATCCACCTCTCATCCAGCACACATCCACCTCTCATCCACCTCACATCCACACTGTTATCTTAAGCCAGAAAGTCATTTGAAGTACTGACAGGTGTCAGTGCCGCTGCGCGACGTTGTGGTTCCGACCCAGAAAACGATCATCATCAACAACAACAACAACAAGGTAATGCAACACACCGAGCTCCTATAGTCGGTTTTAACAACGATTTCTCACGAATACTTTAAGTGCTTTTCTGATGTCATTGCACGTGTTGTTTTGTGCATGTCTGTCTGATTCATCTTTTTGCTTGTTTGCTCAATCCGTGTGTTAAATTAATGGTCATATGTGACATCGCAATGTGCAAACCGAATACAGCTAAATAAAATT
Source organism: Botia almorhae (assembly GCA_036877575.1). Lineage (NCBI taxonomy): Eukaryota > Metazoa > Chordata > Actinopteri > Cypriniformes > Botiidae > Botia > Botia almorhae. The sequence continues at coordinate 1,533 of JAZGTJ010007448.1, forward strand.
AGGTTTTCATTATGCGTGCGGTCAGCTTGTATTTTTATTACACAAAAATAATTACATACGTCACGCGTTCATGACGTTTCAAGAGCGTGTTTTTACACAAAATAAAAACTCATCCCGACCGATTTAATACGTGTATAACAAACCTTGCTGTCAATCGCTCCATGTGGTGAGAGTTTATTTGTATTAATGGAACAGCCCGTTGTTGTTGTTTTTCGAGTCACGTGTTTGTCACGAGTGTTTGGTCCAGCTCTCTGACCATCTACTAAATGTTGAAACGCGACACTGTGGCTGTGTTTCAAAGCCTAGCTGCCTACCTAGACAGCATTTCCTGGGCCTGTTCAGAATGTAAATGTATACCAGAGAATTCCTGTCTTGATCGCCATGACCACAGCGGCTCACTGTTGTGAGACTGCTCTGTATGTTGACCTTTCACCTAGTTGACAGATCTGTGCTGTTCTTACATTTTTAAACAGTATGATTAGTGTGACATCTTGGTAATCTTTCTGGCTTCGCGCTTCAGTGTTGAAATGTATCGTGACCCACACTTTTCTGTCTGTGTTGTGTTTCTTAAAGGAAAAAGAAGTTTGTATTCATACTGCTGCCCCTTATGTTGCATTGTTTGTACTAGCTGTCCTGCTGTTCTCTTGAGAAATGACGTGCTACGACCAGTTCATTAAAGCTAATGTTTCTTTAGCTTCAAACATCGAGCAAACCCATCATCAGCATTCTCTCTTTTCATTGGTCTTAGTAATGCTGTCATCAGGAAGTCCTTCCAAATGGCAAATGCAAGACTCCCGCTCCACCTCCAGACGGCTGTACAGCAAGAGTGAGCCGACAGAAGAGTCTGACGCGTTCTCCTCGGAGGGTGAAGGAACCAGAAGTTCAGAGTCATCTCCAGAGAGTGTAAAACAGAGAGCCGGTAGAGATGAGAGTGGTCATGCAGAACATCCCTCAATATCTCCAGTTTACACTGATCAGAGCTCAGCTAAAAGAATTCCGACTGAAGGAGACGTGAGGTTTGCAAGCAAAGTAAGTGTGGTTTAAAAATCTTATCTGCAGAAATACATTCTGCTAATTCCTAACGATAGGTTTTTTCTACTCAACACGTGCTTTAAAGGCAGGGCAGGCAATTTTGGAGAAGCTAGCTTTGAAAGCATAAGATCCCGCCTTCCCTTCAGAGCGCTCTCCAAAGCCACGCCCCCTCCAGCAGTGCACAATGATATACAAATACATAGTTTCACGAGACATGCTATGCAGTAGACCCAAGGGAATGATTTAATGAACATTTTATGGTCCTTCCACAGATAAATTGAATGTTTTTACACCACTTTACTTGGTGAATGCTCTCAGGATGAGAAGAGACTTTCAACCAGCATAACAGAAATGTTTTTGGAAAACCCTGAAGATTTTTTTTTAACCCTGTTGTCCACTTATGTAGTTAGATTCGTTTGAATGAAGCACACTTGCAGTGCAGTTTTCTTAGTTTCAAACAGTCATATTTTACTATTTTAAACCAGTTTTCCACTCTCATCTTATTGGAATTTAACAGACTGTTTTTGCCGCAGTTAATTAGCATCCAATTTGCACGTGAAATGGGCTCTGATTTCCCAGTAGGTGTGTACTGTAAATGTGCATGCGTGTGGTGACCTGCAACTTCTGCATCAGCTTGTAGATCAGTGGTGTCAAACTCGACTCCTGCAGGGACACTGGCCGTACAGGAGCTGAGTTTAACACCCCTGTTCTGGATGGTTTCACAGTTTCTGTGCCTGTGACTGTGTTTAAAATCGTTTTTGACCATTCCATTGATAAATTGGTACTTTTTTCAGTGTTCAGAACTGCGTGGGTTTGTGGGACCTCTGCTGGAGCTGTTGAATGGACTGAAAACGGGTCGATTTGAAAAAGGTACGGTGGGGTTGTAAATGGTTATGATTTTCACACATTTCTGAATTCATTTCTAAATTTTTAATTGACCTTTTTGACAGGGTTAAGCACATATCAGAAGAGTGTCGCCATGGACAGACTACGAAAGATTCTGGGAGTTCTGCAAAAACCAGATCTTGGGTAATTTCATTTGAATGTATAAAAGCTTTTGTCATTCGAAACTCTTCTGCATTTAAACATTATATATTTGATGACATGTCTTCTTCTGTTGTCTCGTCACAGGGAGAAGTATCTGGGGATTCTTCTACAGCTGGAAGTGATGCTGAAGGTCTGGTTTCCTCAGGTGATTCCTCAGCAGCCTGATGGATCTTCTTCATTCCACAGTCCCTCGGCTGGCCAGCCACCACGGTGGAATCAAGACCAGTTACATATTCCTGTGAAGGTAAGAGACTATTATACAAAATTACAACCAGTCTTTGATCATCGAGAAAACAGTGTTAAGAACTAAACGTGTGTATCGGAGATGATTTTTATCTTGGGGAATAAATGTAAATATCTGTTGTGAGACGTAGCTTATTCAGGGAAAGTTTTCTGATCGTGTTTTTCATAAACTGAAGGCATCAGCTGAGGTTTAGCTGATTCAGGTGGGGGTTGGTTCATCTTCACCACTTGTGCTCTGATGACATTGTTTTTCTTTCAGAAACGCAGATTAAGTTTGTCAGACACGGACTCGCAAGGTTCTTCGAGCTGCAAACTTTTTCATGAGGAGGAAAGAGGGCGGAGCCTCAGTGATGCCGGCTCATGGCTCAGCAGCTCTGAAACCACATCTAGTGATCTTGAAGACGACAACGCAATGTGTGCAAATCAAAAGGAAATGGCGTCTGAACTCGAACTTACAAAACACAGCAGCCTGAACTCGTTACAGCAGAAGACAGCCTCTTTAAACAGCACCCCTGTGCCCACAACAGGAAAACCACCTCTGCTTGTAATTCCACCCCTGGCCAGAGGTGGCAGCAGCGTGCGTATGCAGGACTGTTCAGTGTCCTCCACAACTCCTACTTCTGACTCTCGCACAGACTTGAAGAACGATGAAAAAGATGCAGCGTGTCCCGTTGCAACACAGGAACGCTGTGAATCGATGAAAGAGGAGGGGCCAAAAAAACAAACTATTAACAAATCTTATCGTACAATGACGCCAAGCAGTCAGAAGACCAGAAAAGTGTCTTACAATACAAACTGAAGTTGTATGTTGACAGACTGGGCTGTGAGACATACACAGCTATAAACCGCTCAACAACATTGCCTTCCATGATCGCACAGGCTGCTGTTTTGTGTCATATAATAGACATACAACCAGAAAACCAGACATAATCAAATGATTTTCTGCTGGAATGTTCTGAAGACTGACCTGTGATATGATCAAAGTTTACCTAGATGTCTTTCGACTTGAATGAAAAGCATTCTGAATGCAGGATAAAAGGGATTCTAGTAGATGACTTTTTTAAGACAGGTTAATTTATTGGTCATCACTTGAAGACAGTGAATTCACTTAAACAGCCTTAGAAGAGTCTTTTGTGGACTGTCCGTTATCATAACCTAATGTTGTTTTATTTATTAAGAGGCTGAGGAGTTATTTCGGAAAATCAAACAGGTGTATTACTTTAAACAACATAGAGCAAATGGTAATCTTTGAAAACATTCTTGCCAAAAACAGTTTGCACATTTGTGCTGTATTGCTTCCATGTTAAAATTCTGCAATATTTAGTTTTGTTACAGTATCATTAGGTTTTTTTAATGAAATTAGTGCACAGTTTCTCCAGTTTTGTTCACCTAGAACTCACCTGGAATGACGCAGAGTTTGTGATTCTGAACTTTGTGATTGTTTACCACTCTATAACTTACCTGTTTAAGTTAATGATGAGTTTGTGGAGTGTCTCACACTGTAAAGATCACAATGCAACAATATTATAAAAGTCTGTGTTTTAATTTAGCTATATGTAAAATATATGTTGAAATACAGAATATATTCTAACATTACAGAAACGTTTGTAGTAGAAAATGCATGAGCGGTGAAAACTTTGAGGGAATATTGCCTAAAACTTGTGTATTGAAGTCATGTTGCAGTGTATGAGGTGTAATGATGCATGTACATTGTGGAAATCTCAGAGATTCGTTCTGAAAGGGAAAGGCACTCATGAGAGTGTGTTGAAATCTGTTTCATCTGACTGTAATATGTCGATGCATCTTTTTCGGATGTGTCAGATATTGTAGCATCGCGTTTATCCTTTATTCACACTTTTATTCTTTTATAATTTATTTCTGTTTTCGGTTCAGAGTTCTTTGTGTTTTTTTAACTTGTTTCACTTTTCAGTATCATTAAAGTTTCTTATGTTCTGCGCTGGCTGTTTATATTTGTTAATTCATCTAATGAAAGTGCACTTACATTAGTTTGACATGACTAACATCTTATTCCAGTGCTGTCACGCTAACAGACAGGTGATGGACTGCTGATGATACACGAGGTCCATGTGTGACCCCTGCCGGACACTTTTAATATTTACACACCCAGAGTGAGGCATGTAGAATTTCACACAAAAGGGTGAAGTTCAAATTGTTATAATATTGTTTTAAATAAAGTTTCACAATACTAGAATCATATATCTCACCACTATATATATATATATAAAACCAATGATTTACAATGGAAAAGGTTCTGTGCGTGTTTTATTCTGTACCTATTTCGTGCTGTTCTGCGTCTTTCTATACGTCACTGTGTTAATCTGTGTCCAGCTGTCACATTTCTGTTCAGTACAGGCAGCTTTGGGTCCCCAAAACATGTTTGCAAGCCTGCCAACTGCACGTGAACGCAAAACTGTTGTTGCAGTGATTCTGCATGCAGCTGCAGAGGGCAGCAGCGCGCAGAGCTGCATCACTGGAAAAATGGCGGCTGGACGTGCAGGTGCTAGCGGCCGCAACAGTGGCTCATCGCCGGCCTTAGAGTCCACTTTAGACCGTCGTTTCCAGACCGTAAGCAACACTATGGAGTCTATTCAGGGACTGTCCGTCTGGTGCGTCGAGAACAAGAAATATCACAGCGTGATCGTGCGATACTGGATGAGGTGGCTGCGCAAATGTGAGTATTAGCACGTTAGCCTGCTAATTCCAGTTCATGTGTGACTGAAGACCCGTGACGGGTCCAGTCTGCGGGTCACTTGGGACTCCAAAGTGGCTGTGTGTCATACTGGTGTGAGTCAGTGCCCCAGAAGTGGTTAGAAACTGGTACTTTTACTTCTTCGCTTGATTTGATAGCTGTCGTGGGTTGTTAGCATGTTGCTAACTTGTCCTCGGGTCAGGACGCAGGTCGTGTCTCAATTTCTCCAACTTGGCGAGCTGCCTACGCAGACAACATTTTAGGGTGTCGTTGACGCGTAGTTAGCACCAGTTAGGGGTGTAACAGGAGCGTCATGGGGTCAGAAGCGTTTTGGGGCGTCGGTGACGCGCGACAGTTTTGGGCATGACGCGCGCTCGCAGTCCGCAGCAGTTTTGGGCAGTAGTTTTGAACCCAGAATGGGGCAGTACATCAACTAAACTGTTAAATAGATTAAGGACGGAATGAAAGTTGGATTCAGTACCTGCTGTCGGTCCAGTCACAGGCAGGCAGGGTCTGATGGCTGTAAGATTACAGTGCAGTGTTAAAAGATAGATGTCGAAACAAAATCTTTAATAATAAGATTACAGTAAATGTAGCTGTAGTTTCCTGTAGTTTCTAATACCTGAGCTGTAGTTTAATGACGTTTAGTGAAAATACATTTAACTAGTGCTGCTTGTGTTTGTGTGTTTGTGGCTGTTGTCATGGTGTTGTCATGTGAAGTGTTTTGCTGTAGTACAGCTTTAAACAGTTTTTAACTGCAGTTGTGATGGAGAACTTAAACATGTAGATGTTTATGGTTTAGAGAAATTATTTTTAATGATTTATTGAACTGAAATGAGATTCTAATGTGCCGCTCAGTTCACATGTAGCTACAAACTTCAAGTGTAATGTTGTAACTTTGTTCAGCCTTTTTCATATATATTATATATATTATTCAGTATCATATATTCATATACATATTCAAAAGCCTGTGATATACCACTTCGTTTCCTCACTTTGGGTTAATGTGTCAGCTAAATGCCAAAATGTAAATTCAGTTCATTTAATTAGGATTGATAAGAAGTTTATCCTCGCAGGAGAGATTAGTTTTATTAGTTGCCTGGTCTGAAATGAAATGGAGATATTTGAGTTATTAAATACATGCTACACTGTATGTTTAAATGTTGTTATACGCGGGAAAACAGTTTGCATACAGAGACAGAAGAATTTGCTCAGGTTATTAAAAATTATTATGTTTTTTGTATTTTATGTCATCAGTTGTTGGGTATCATTGTTACATCTTGGTCTTTGTCTCTTTATAATAGTTGTGTCAGGGTAATTTGCATATAGATCATAAATCATTCTTTCATGGGTTTAAAGAAGCCAAAAAGTAGTTTAACATGAAGATTGGTAGATTTTTTCTCTCAATTTTTAATGTGTTTGTTTGACAACAGTTTCTTCATAACTTGTAACTTATATATCAGTATGACTAACATCTCACTCATTAATCGATGCGTCATCTTGTTTTAAGGTATTTTAATATGTGCAGTGTTGCATTGTAATATTATGACGCATTTACTGCATGATATGTTTTATTGCATTGTAATTGTGCTGCATGTTACAATGTAATTACAGTAAAAAGGTCAGGAACCTGTTGTTAGATGAGTGAATGTTTTTGTTTGTGTAGTGCACTAGAATAACAATGGAAGAGTGTCAGTAGCTTTAAAACTATTCCAGGAGTTCAGTTGGTGGAGTATTTTGTTATGCACCACAAAGTTTGTGGGTTCAGTTCAGGAAACACACACACACACACACACACACACACACACAGTTCAAATGTCTATCTTGAATGCACTTTGGATAAAAGCATTTGTTAGATGCATAAATGTGAATGTAATTTAAATGCCTTTCATATGTCAAGGAAGAGAATGTTTCTATATAATACAGTTTGTAAAGCTTTCTTGTTAATTTCTCTTTGATTCCCATAAAGTTCTGTGACATTCCAACCTGGAAGTTTTCAGAATTCCCCAGCTTTGCAACCCTAGAATTGAGCAACAAGTTCAGATTTACAGCAACAAAATGAATTGTGAAATGTGTTCCCTGTGTACCGGATGATTTATCAGTGTATTCTGTCACTCTCCTGCTACCAGAGAGGATGATGGGAAAATGTAGTTTTGTCACGTTTCTGTTTGTGCGTAAATCAGCTACGCGAGCAGTAGTTTGATATTAGCTGGTTTGATATTAGCTGGTAACATTTATATATAAAAGTGTAAAAAAATGTTGTATAGCGCTTTTCACAAGATACATTGATTCTAAGCTGCCTTAGAGAAAATGAAAGTTGTTGATTGTCAAGTATGTTATTGGACTGTTTTGTGTTATTGCGACTTTGCTGCCGTTCTCATCAGTTCTTGTCCGGTTTTATATGATGTTTCTAATAGATCTGAAAGGTTGTATAACAATGTCGCTGAACAGAACACAGAGTGAGACCTCTGCTGTGGAATGTGGTTATGTAAGTCATGTGATCATTGTTACAGTGATACTGGTAGTACTAGGTTAGTCAACACCATTGATTAGTTACTTTAGCATATATAAATGAAAATGTATGTGTTTTGTTACATAAACTAACAATATGAACTCCAAAGACTGCACATATATAATATATATCTAAATATATAATTATGTATAAATGTATAGATCAAAAGTGAATTGAAAGAGTGTGTGAGGATAGATACATCTTTGTCTGTTGATTGTAGAGCACAGAGAGTTTTAGTAATAAAGGAAACGACATCACTCATGTATAGACACAGAGCGCAGGTATTATTGTAAAACAGCTGTGTGATGTTTTAGCTGTGGTACAGGTCTGGAGTGTTAACATGCCCCATTTAAAGTGTATTATGTATAGTTTGTAAGTCGCTTTGGATAAAAATGTGGCCGCCGCCAAACGCATAAATGTGAATGTAATGTAAATGCTTTTGTGGGCAAACATGTGAACAGAACACAGATTATTTGACACTTTATTTGATCAGCCTGGCATCTAATCGAAACACTTTTCATGAAAATAAATAAGTAGGTTTCACTCAACATTTGCCATCGAATGCAGTGATTGGATGAACATATATGGCCCCGCCCCTTCCACAGGAAGGAAAGATATATATCTATATAAATGTTTATACACGTGATTGTTATCAGGATGTGAAGAGACTCTCAACCAGCAGAACAAAACATGTTATGCAACTCCAGGTCTTTGTGCACCTAAAATCCAAATGAAATCTAAATGATTGTGTGAAAACACAGAAGGGAAATTAAAGTCTGGTGGATCATTTTGAACCCAGTCCATCAAAGTGACTCGTCACGATTACTTGTAGCACAGCCTTTAAATTACATGTTACTTGTATTACAAATTACTTCCAAAAATATAAAGTAACTCCACAAGCAAGTTGCAGTTTTATGTTTTGAACAAAGATGGCAAAAGTTACAGATTTCAGCTTGAAGTGAAATGTTCATCTTATTGTTTAATATAAAGTTTTTGTGTTTGTTTTGTTTCAGCGGACTCGTCTCACAGACTCAATCTCTTTTATCTGGCTAATGATGTCATTCAAAACTGTAAGAGGAAAAATGGCATCGTGTACCGCACCACTTTCGCCGACGTCCTGCCGGAAGCTGTCAAACTCATCTGGTAAGACCTCTTTCATTAACACCATTCCGATGAGGGCGGCAGAGTTGTGCAATCTTAATGGGAAGATATTGGAATTATAACGCACAGATAAAGTTGTATGTTGAGGAAGTAAATGTTTATTTTATGTTTGTATAGACATTACCAATGAATTCCGTTTAGTTCTTGTAAATTCCTGTAATATTCCATCTTGGAATATTTTGCAACGCTAATTCTGCTCATTGTCTTACGGCTTTTAAACAACATGGAGGAAACTGTAACGCACATTGTAAACTTGTGATAGTTGAAGAAACGGGTTTGGTTGGTGGTGCTGTATAAAACTGTGCTAGCTTTCATAACCGGGAGCTGATTTTAAACAAGCTCAGGTTGTTGCCTAGTAAGGAGGTGAAGTCTTGTCAGCAGGCATTTGTGAGATGTGACGGTCAGAGATGTAGTGTGTACTGTGCAGTGTGCATGGAATACCATGAAACTCTTTCCAGTGCTGTTCCATAAGAAAATGATTTCTTCTGGAAAGATCTTGAATCAGTTCTTGTGAGCTCAAGAATGTTTCACTACAGTCTGAATCTTTTCAGTGAACAGAACGTTTTCGATGTGTTGTCGCCAAGTTATGTAAAATGTCTGAACTTGTTTTTTGATTGGGTGTATTTAGGGTTCAGAAGGTGCTGTGCTGGTTTGGAGTTTGTTTAATGGTTTGGTCAGCTGGTGTTTCCAGTTCGCTCAGTGTTCAGCATCTGCATGGTTGTGTTTAAATGTGTGCTATCCTTTTTGTTTGTCATGTCTTGTTTTAGTATTATATTGTATTTTACTGTAAGAGAGTGCACACAAGATTCCTCAGCACTGATTGTCAGGTATACATTTATTTGAGCTGGAGGTTGCGTGTTTGTGTCTAAAGTTATGAGGGATGTGTGACTTCTTTTAAACAGTTTGTGGATTTGTGTTTAGTTTGTGAAACATTACTGTTGAGATTTGAAGTCTGTGTGAGGTGTTGTGAGGTAATTCACAGTAAAACTGAGAAAAAGGAGCGTTTTTTTGCTGGTCACTGATTGGCTATAGAAAAGGAGGTGTTTCAAATGTTTCCATAGTTTCCATAAGCTTTCCTGTATCTCAGTGGTTAGAGCATGGTGTTAATAGCCATGTCATTCCAAACCTGCATTATTTCTGTGGAATAGAAAGGAAAAAAGGGATTTTTTAAAATAATTTTTTAATGAATTTGTTTAATGCAATAACTGTATATAATGACCACAACTGACCCATCTGTTTTTAACACAGGTGGTTTTGACCAGCTATGCATTGCACATGTAATTGTTCAAGAAGACCAAGTGTGGTAACCGTACTCAGAATTTGTTCTCTGCGTTTAACTGTGCATTGTAAACCTTCGGGTTACAAGTTAGATTCACTAACCAGTGAGCTATTACTGCACCAAGTTATTGTTACCTGGGACACAATAGATGCCACTGTTTGTTATTTGATGTTGTTGTTATTATTAAATCACTAAATGTTTTAATCAGATATGAAATTCAAATGAAATGTTCATTAAATAATTTAAGACCTTATTAAACGCTATTAAGCACATTTCTCCAGGTGTATGTTCACTACCCACTCCTCCTAATGTGTGTGCACTACTGGACGGTTAAAAGCAGAGGACAAGTTCTGAGTATAGCTCGCCTCACTTTTCCTGCATGTCACTGTAGATTTAGACTGAACTCACTGTTTCCTTTCAGTACCATGAAGGATTCAAAAGTGAGCAAGTCAGTGGCGAGAATCCTGAACATCTGGGAGGAGAGGAACGTGTATTCTGAGGACTTCATCCGTCAGCTGAAGAACGGTCTGCTTCACACAGAGAAGCCCCTGAAAGGTCTGCTGTTCCCCTCAGTTAGCCAGAAGAACAGAACTTCTGCATTTAAACGTTAAATTCACCCCAAAATAAAACATTTCACCTTCTGCTAATCCTCACGTTATTCAGACCCACGTGTCTGTCTTTTGTAGACAGAAAAGGGAGATTGAATGAATATTTGATTGTATGGATTTAGTTTAGTGATATTGACTCTCTTTTAACTCTCTTAAAGTTCCTAAAGCACCCACAAGTGTCCACAGGAAACTGTGTGCAACTCACTGATCAGTTTTGATGTGCCGTGATCAATTGTACTGCAGTAAACAACCCAGTACAGTTAACTCATGCCCCATGACACCTCATGATGACATCATTTTCATTTTTAACTGAATTATTTCTTTAATTAACTTTATGCTTTTGAACTTCTTGTGATGTGATTTTCACTGATGTCATTTCATTTCAAGTTCCAGCTGCTGTCAGTTCCAAAGCAGCCCTGAAATCCAAGATTGTGGCCGAGTTTGTGGTAAATCTCTCCCTCTCTCTCTCCATCTCTCTCTCTCTGTCTCTCTCTCTCTCTCTCTCTATACTTTTTTAATAATGCATATTCACAATTCTCAGTGGAATGTCTAATTACATTTGAGTTGAGAAATGATATTACTCTAAATCTACATTTGTTGTTTCTTCTCATTAAAGCCCACAGCGTTCATTGAGCATCTGTCCAAGTACAGGAAGTCCATGGATGAGGTTGATCTCAAGGAGAAACAACTGGCTGCCATGAGAGTGGACGTGTGCAGCACAGAAGCTCTGAAGAAACTGAAAGGTCCTTCAGCAAATGAGCTTTTCATTATTCTGAATCTGGAGATGATGGACATTTATCAGCTTCAGTGTTTGTCCATCTTTATGTTTTCAACCGTTCTGTGTCTCACACTTCAGATAAGGCAGGAGGTAAAAGGTTCTCCAAAGATTTTGAGGACGGAAGTGCCAAGCTTCAAGAGTTCGTGTCCTTTCTGGATAAAGAGGTGAAGAAAGGTCCGCCTCTGATGGAAGCGCTGGAGAACGCCGACATATTTTACGAGATGCAATATAAAGAGGTCAAGATTGTTGCTAAGGTAAGTGTTTATGAATGAAGTTGTGTTTTGTTGGTGGTTTTTGCTGTTGTTCAACAAAATAAAACGTTTCAGCTGAACAACTTTGGATCAAAGTCCTTTGTTTTGGTCCTTAAGACAATATCAGTGCAAAAAAAACAAAGCAATCATTATTAAATTAACATTTATTCCCTGTGAGGTCTAATCAGTGTAATGACTGTTCTTTGAAACGTGATTTGTTGCTTTTCTGAAATGAAACGTGTGGTTTTGGTTTTGGGACGTATGTGACCGACAAATGCAGCAGGGGTGCAACCTTCACCATGAGACGCAGCTTATATCTGATTTTATATTAACATAAAATCTATTGGTTATATTCATTATATTGCTCAGTCCTAAATACAGTGCTGCTGGGTTTTAAAATGGTCACAGTTTAATTGTTGTTTTTATATATATATAATTGGATCTAGCTGCATAACAGCTTCTTGTATTTTACTTTTGCAGGCCTATGAGACATTTGCGAACCGAGTGTCGCACCTTAAACGCAAACTCGATGCACTGAAGGCGATGTTACCTGATCCAAACGACTCCCCCGTTCCCTCCCCCACTGTAGACGCCCCGTCACCCACGGGCTCAGAGTCACCCTTCCTTAATCTGGATGAGATTGGCACCCCAGATCCAGAGGTGGATGGGCAGGAGATGGGGGAGGACATGATTGCTTTGGCTGATGCTCCCAGCCCTCTCTCATCTGTTGGGGGTTCCCCAAAACCAAGCGCTCCTGTGGGGGACAAAGACAACCGTGATGTCGAGGATATGGAGCTCTCAGATGCGGAGGAGACTGAAGCTCCAGCGATTATAGGTACGCCCGGCCCCCTGGTTGAGAAATATCCATATAGAATCCATATAGTTTTTTGACTGTTAAGCTGTTAAACAGTTTTAGCGCTTCAGGTTTGTCTGCCGACACTGATAGCGTTACACTCCCGTTTAAGCATTTAATTGCTGAGTTTTCTCTCTTGCAGTAGAGGAACGTAACGTCCCTCCTGCTGTGCCCAAACTGCCGTCTGCCACTCAGAATGTCACTGAAACTTCACAAGCCAATGAGGGGCTGCAAACAAAGCAGACCACGACCCCGAAGAAGAGCGTTCCCACGGCAACACAGTCACTCCCAGGAAACCTCGCTGGCATTGATCTGGGCAAGATTAGCTCCATCCTCAGCACCCTCACAAACGTTATGAAGAACTCAGGTGAGACGCAGTAGTTAGTATTGATTTAGTACAGCGCAGTATATCTGGTTCAAATTGTCTAGTCAAGAGTGCATTCTGGTCAGAGCTGTGTCCAAGTCGAGCTCTGTGGTGCTCATGAAAGAGCTGAAGTGTGTCCCAAACCCATTTCTACACCGTCTTCCCAGCTAACAGTTTCAGCTTGTAAGAACGTTTCCTTAATGTTTCCATTTAAAAGCCACTTGGTTACAAAAACGTTTTTCAAACATTTTTCAAACTTCGTAGTTTTTTTTTTTTAAGTTCAACTATTTAACAACATTTTTGATGTGTGATGTATAATGTTAAAAAATGTTCTACTCACATTGCTGCAGGAACATTTGTGATAACTTTAATAGAACTTTTAGAGAACGTTAACCAACATTATGAGAACTGCTGGGTTACACCTAATTTTCCTGTTTCCTGTTTGTCCAGATAAATGCAAGGGGCAGAAATGTTTTTATTTTAATGCAGAATGTTGTGCTCAAACGTTCCTTTTGTCTTCGCAGCTGTAGGAGTTACTCCAGTTTCTCTGTCTTCACCAAGCGTAGCATCTACTCCGAGCTCAGCACTGAAAACTCCCACAACGCCTGTTCCTCCAGCCAACCCGCTGGCCAGCCTCCTCAACCGAGTCGACATCAACCCCAACGCCCTGCTCAGTGCCCTGTCCAAAACACAACCCCATGGTGGTCTTCAGGGTAAGCAAATGGGAAAAGCGAAATGTTTATAATAACGATAAAAGAGTAATTGTTTTATGATGATATGTTATTTCAGCTTTGCTTTATAGACCATTCTAAACGCTTCGACCATTACAAACGCTGCGGTCTGTAGATTTTACCTTTCTATCGCTGTTTGAAACAAAACATTGTGCATTACTTTACATAGATTCATTTTACAGGAACGTTTCCTGTAAAATCAGACGTGACAGCGTAAATTATAAATTACTATAAACTATTATAAACTTACTGTTGTGAATCGGGGTAAAGGAAGGAGATCGTTTTACACACTGATCTGTTATGTACCTGCTTAATCACTGGTTTCTGTTTATTTTTAACTAAAAAGGTTAAAAGTTCCTAAAAGTATTGCTACTCACATCCAGTCTTAACAAAATGGTGTTGGTACATTACTAGTTGTTAGTTAAAACTAGGTGTTAGTCAGTAAATGTCATTTTTTAAAATTAATCTGCTGACCCTTGCATTCCTACCCCCTATCTTTCTCTTTCTGTAATTTTTGCCCCAGGTCTGTCCTCTTTACTGAACAACCCAGCTGCAAAGATCACCACAATGTCGACGTCAGATTCTGATAAGGCTTCCCTCACCCCTCCCCTTACAGCACAAGCTCATGCATCACCTAAAGTAACACCTACTCCAGCTGCAGTACCCCTGATCAGAGATCCTGCTCCTCAAACCAGCGTGGCTCCCAAGTCTTCACAATCAGATCAGGTGAATGAGACCGTAAATCCCAGCTCTTCTCTCAACTCTACTCTGGACTCCAAAATTGATAACTTCCTCCAAGGGAACCCAGGAATCAGAGGTTTTAATTTGGGCTTCCCATCTGTTCTGCCGTGGCCTAAGGGAGCTGTTGACAGCCCTTTAGGAACCTCAGAGAACCTTGTAGGAACCCCTGTACGGGATGAGGCTGGCGCTACACCTACTCAGGACGAAGTTATGGAAGTTCCCAGATCAGTGCGATCAGTGTTCCAACAGTCGGTGTCTGCAGATGCTACATCAACTCTTCCTCTTACATCTTGGCAAAAACAAAATGCTCAGGCGGATCCACAATTACAAAGTGTGGAGGTTTCCCAAAATGTTAGACAAACGAAGAAGGACTTCATGAAATCAGTGCCCTCTCTTGCAGAGATGGAAGCTGAGCGCCAGCTATGCATTGAATCTGTGCTTTCTACCTTAAAGCCCAGCAACCAGCAACCTTTGGGCAACAATGCTGAAGCCATGATAAGACCTGGTGCAATACACCAAGAACCAAGACAAAACCCTCTAATCAGCAACATGGGACCAAATCTTGACCCTGTGTTGGTAAGCTCTGATGCATACAGAGCAGAGCCATACCACATCAAAGAATCAAGACAAGATCTTGTTGAGCCGAGCTTCTTCACCACACCTCTCCCACCGATTCCAAACCTTCCACCTCCACCTACAGACTTCATGGCTTCAGCGTCGTCGTCGAGAGCAAGTGGTCCAATGGAGGAACCTTTCAGTAAAGCAGAAGGTCATGGTGTTGATGACTCGTATATCCCAGATAACTCTGATTATGGTGGCCATTTGTCTCATGAGGTTCTAAACGTGGAGCCATTCCATCCACATGGAGATGGTCCATCACACTTCGTTTCTGCACCACACCATGTTCCTGAAGTCCCACCCAATGGTGCAGTGGATTACAACCATCATCGTCCACCGAGAGTTCATCTGCAGCACCCACCAAGCGTGCCTCATCACCACATGGAGTCTCCAACTCCAGCAAGGGGCTACCATGAAGATTTAAACCCTCCTCAACCCGTATCTGATGATTCGTACTTTGACCCATACTATGACCATCCAGCTGGAAGTCCATCTCCCCCGTATTATGACATGCATTCTGTTTCACCTCGCACACACAAGTATTACCCTAAAGACATACCTCCTCACTACCCAGTGCGGGGAGTTCCTCCTCGTCTAGAGCCCAGGCCTCCACCTCCACACCATGTTCGCTCACCTCACCCTGCGCGCTATCCACCTCCCAGACCCCTTCATCGGCCACCACCAGGCCCATATAACCACCGGCCACCCTTCCCCAGGGGCAAGCGACCTGGCCCCCCTTACGGAGTCCCTCCCAGAGGAGGTGGCCCCTTCTATCCTCCTAAAAGACCCTACTTTCCTCCGCGTTACTAAAGTAACTTTTGTTGCCATTCCTAGAGTCAGCTGCTGTTTAGTGCACGTCACAGTTAGCGAATGAGATGACATATGAGATCCCAGTGCTGTTAGATTGGCTTATCTACAAGGCAGAGTTGCTTTGGACAGTAACCTCCAGGAGATGATGTTCAACACCCTCACAATCACCCATCGCAATAAGAGAAGTGAATCCATTTCAGCAACTGGATCATCAAATACCTGTCTGCATACAAGTGTCTTTGGCAGATCTTCTTTCCATCTCTTCATGTAGGCAGGTCAAGGAGAAAGAGGAAATAAACTGTTGTAACAAGGAATCGTGGCAAGAGGAAGTCAAGGGCATTGGAGTTGTGGAAAATGGAAGGAACCATCTGGCGAGGAATGCTGCTGGAATGAGATGGAATCTGAAGACAAAGGCAAAACAAGAGGTGGTTATTTTATTTCATTCTTTAATTTCTATAGATTTTCTGTCTAATTCTCTAAAGTCGGATGTAAATGGTACTACAGCTTATCTTTATCCTTTTGTGAGAATGCGTGCACATAACTTTTGGAAAGAGCATTTTTTTGGATCAACATTTAAATAAGGCTATGTAATATTTTTTACTTTCAAAGCTTTACTGTTAATCGAGCTATATTGTTATGAAAAGCTGGTAGTTTTGATTCACCACCTGTTGTTTTGTAAATGTAATTAGTTTACCCTTAGCAGGTAGTTAAGCTTTATTGTCATCTTAATAGGGAACAGCCGTGTAATTCTAACAATTTTGAGGTAAGACACTGAGGTATAAAGATGCCGTTTTTTGCCTACAATGGCAGAAGATCCAGAAGAACCGAAGTTCTTGAGGAGATTCATCCTGGCCTCCTTCGGTTCCCTGAGGCTTTTACTGTACTGATTTAAATAAAGATGTTTGAAAAAACACAGTGGGGGAGCACAGTCTCAACCATGATGTCATTGAGTCTTTTCATCACCACTGCCTGTCACAGGTTTGCGAATGCATTCTGTATTTACATCAGTCACATTTGATCAACGCATCATATGCAAAGATTTTATTGCGGTTAAACAGCTGAGACTTTTAACGGCTGTTAACTATATATGACAGATGTTTGTTACCATGAAATATTCCCTCCTAATTTACCCTCAAGTCTTTCTATGTGTATTTGACTTACTTTCTTCAGCCGAACACAGTTACACTAAATAATACCCTGCTTCTTTCTAGCTAAATAACGCCAGTGAATGGTGCCCGAGATTTTGAAGCTCTAAAAAGCGCCTCCATCCATCATTAAAGTAATCCATCTTCAGTTGGTTAATGTTTTCTGTAATGAAATAATGCATTTTTCAGAGAAAACATTTTGATCTTATTTGCGTTTTTAAATTTGGCAGCACGTTGATAGCATGGACGCTTGGTGGAGTCTGTATAGATAACTTTCAGGATAAATAGATGCTCTTTTCGGAGCTTTAAAATCGCGGGCACTATTCACTGCTTTTACAACACTGGGAAGAGCCAAGCTGTTCATTAATATAAATCTGATTGTGTTCAGCTGAAGAAACATACACCTAGGATGGCATGAATGTGAGTTAATTATGAGAGAACAGTCATTTCTCTGTGAACTGTTCCTTTAATCTCATTTGCTCCTCAATTCAAATACTCATTACAAATACAAATACAATCATACATTTCTAAAAAGTGTGTAGTAGTTAACATTTTAATACTATATATATTAATACGTACAGATAATTCATAAACATTTTGTATTGTCAGTATTTTTGCCTCATTACCTGCCGTTTTGAGCTGTGTTGCTCTTGCCTGTCGAATGATATGCAAATACAGCTAAATTAAGATGCACCAGTTTTATCCGTCTTAAATAATGAGACTATATCAAGCGATCACACTTCAGATGTGACAGTCACAGACGTTACATCATGCTGTGACCATCTTTTGTGAAGTAAAATTAGCCTATGAGAGACAAGCAGTTGACAAAAGAACCTGTAAGATAAGATCATGTTTAATGTCACTAACAACTTCACAGAACTTTTATAATGATAAATCAACAAAGGAAAAACTCAAACTCTGAAAGGTTGTGATTACTGCCATGTAAATTGCTTCGTCTTTCAGCCAGCAAATCGGTTATAATCCAATATTTGCTCGCTAAAAGACGATGCAATTGAAAATGATTTTACGCTTTCTTATTCAAATTTTGATGTTCTTTAAACAAACACAAAAAGGTTTAAAAAAGTTCTGAAGCAAAAAATAAAATATTACCGGACTTTCTACAAATGTTTTTGGAATATGTTTGATGTTACCTCAGTAGTTCACAGTTTTCATCTGCCACTTTATGGTAGGCAAATTCGAACAGCGTTTTTGTGTCCAACGTCGTTATAGATAAAGACAAAATGTGTTTCAATGATCGATTTGGTAATTGTATTTAAAACGGCCACATTGTGAGACACAATTGTGTAACTCCCTCCAGAGTTTACACATCCAGGGGTCTGCTCCTCTGAGTGACCAGCGTATAGGGATGTGTCTCTACAAACTCATATCCTGAAGTTAGTACATTTATCTTTCATTGACATTTTAAAATAAGCTGCAAAATTAAAAAATAATAAGGTAAAAGATACAAGAAAGGGGGTAAATTATCAGAAAGACAAATAATGTATTGATAACGACACAACATGATGATGTAAACAAACCGGCCTAGTGCACAAACTTACTCTCTGTAATGGACAAAAGCAGAACCAGTAGAAGTGTCTGTCAGTAACGCAGACCCTGATTTAAGAGCAATATTAATAACTGTAACCTTTAAATCTTGAGATTAGGAGTAATGAACACAGAGCAGTGGGCAGCACTGCAGCGCTCGAGTGCGTTGCTCAAGGACACCTCAGTTGTTTCTTACCAGCATTAAAAATCAAACCCACAACCTTCGGTTTACAAGTCTGACTCTAACCATTAGTCCACAACATTAAGAAGCTAAATCACACAATGTGTTTTGATAACATTAAGGTTTTAAAGGAGCTTTCAGATAAAACAAAAACGACTAACACACTTTTTTCCCACATATTATTTTCTGGCATTTTAACGTGACATAACGTGTTTACAGGCGTATAATGGTCGAGTGGTAAAAATATTCAGTATTTTAAATGACATTTCAGTCATTTTCAGAAATCTGGAAGGTCGGTGCTCAGCTCTATCAGTTGCTGTTCTAAGCAGCAACAGTTTAGAAAGTCAAGTTAAACACAACTGTGTCGTTATGTCTGCAGAAGTTATATGATGTCGGATTATGATATTTAATTACGTGTCCAGAAAACCAGCGTCGAGAATTCATCGCGCCCTTCACCCATATATTATATATAACAATAATTAATCAAACTTACTGCAGAACTGCTGTCTTTAATTAGGTTTAATTGTCGTTTAATCAATTATTTAATTAAATGTCACCACATTGGCTAAAGTTTTATGGATCGAAACGACGTTATTTACAGTAATGTGTTATTGCGGATCATTTTACGTCACAGAATGCATTAACATGACAGCGCGGGCCACGCCCCCGTAAGCACGTGGACAGTGTTTACATTAAACGTACAGTTTGTAATAAGTGTCTGCAGAGTGTTTGCGAACAACGTTATTGAAACGTTACACAACGTTTTATATGCAAAACGGATGCAGTACTTTAAATGAACCGCCCTCGCCTCGCTGGTTTACAGAACCAAAATTAAACAGGTTTATGCAAAATATAAACGTAACATCAGGTTTGGTAACTACATCATTGCGTTTATTCAACGCGTGATTATTCGTAATTAAATACACTTTGAGGGACATTTTGTGTTTATATAGTTATGTTTTAACATAGAATATATAGATATATAACTGATACTAAATGCATTCTATATAAAACAGGCGACTTGATGATTGTCTATCAGTGTTTAAATAACATCTGTATTTATTTGTCTACTTTTCTTATTTCTGCCTATTTAAAAGACTCTCTGTCTACTCCATGTTTCCACAGTGCATGAAGAAGAACTTAAAGGATCATGTTTGCAAGCAACAGTGTGGCTGAGGGACTTCCGATGTTCTTGTATCCCATCTGCTTGTGGAATAAGGTAAATGATTTTCTGCACACTTAAGCACATGTTCTTTATCTGTATTCAGCTAAAATATCTTCAAGGCTTCAAGTCCATAACAAAGCAGAAACACACAGGTGAATGTTTTCTTTGGCAGAGAAATGAATTTTAGTCTGTTAAAGCTACACACTGATGGAGGCTTATCACATTTGTGTGGACTAGCTAGGGTCACAAGCATAAACGTGGTAAAGCCATCTGGTTAAGTTTCCTGCAACAGCTGTGTGTCACTCAGACCTGCTGCAGACATGCAATAGACGTCAGATCTCTACTGCCCTCTACCGGTGTGTGGTGACGCTGTTTGCTGTATTGAGGTAAAGTGATTCTAGGTGTCAAGGGTGAGACGGAGGAATCTCAGATATTTAATAGAGATCAGAGGTCAGGGGTCAGAGAAACAGACAGTCAGGTTAAAGTGCAGAAGGTCGCAGTGAAGTCAAGTCACATGGAGCTCAAATTATTAAACACAACATGTGGGTCACAAACACAAACAAATAGAAAAAAATACACAAACTAAAGGTCACTGCATACCCGAAGTGACCTTTACGCCAGTTCACTTAAACGTAGTGGATATATCTGATGTTGTGTATTGTATATTATCTCATGTATCATAGCTTTAAAGAAGACTATAGCCCACACGCTTGATATCGGTATTGTTAAAGTCTAAGCATCCGGTTACTTAATGTAATAGCGAGTCTCTCTGAAGAATGTACACAAACATTGACAGGAATTGTGTCTCGCTGTTTGGCTGACACAGGTTCAGTGTTTTCTGAAATAAATAACCAGTGTTTAAATAACCAGCAGGTGTCGTCGTTAACTCAACTGTTTAGTCTAACCAGTTGAGTCATGGTTGAGCTCGTGTTTTTGTGTACGTGCGTGAAATGCTTTTGTAGAGAGGAGTGTATGTGTTTTGTGTTTAAATCAAAATGAGTATTTAAATCGTATGTGTTTGGGGTCACGTGGAAAACTGACGGAGGATTTAGGGGGTCATAGCTGATGGTTGTCAGTCCTACAAAAGTAAACGTGTCCTAGATTTGTTTTCACTCAGAGCTGATGTACAATTACTGATAATTAATGATAATTAATAATTGTTCATGCAGATGTAAATGAACCAGGCGGGTGTGATGCGAGCCGTATCAAATCTACTGGAAGTGTTTGTCCTCAATAATCAAGAAAGAGTTCAAATAAATGTCGTGCATTACGGCTGGGTCGTGGAATAAGATGGAGACCGCCATCGAGAACATCACGTAGCTGATGTGAGCTTTAATCTGCGAGAAAACACGATTTGGCTCGTTGTAGTTTCAGCACCGCGGTCAGATCTCCACCAGAACAAAAGGCGGATCAGCGTCCTTGATAGCAGGGACCGTCAATACTGTACACTCGCCCGCGAAAAACGAACATTCGCGTAAAGAAGTAGCGAGCCCTAACGCCGTTTGCGTCGATGTCAATTTCCATT
>JAZGTJ010007449.1:0-22830 GCA_036877575.1 Botia almorhae
AAATTTACATATTATTTATTATTTACATTATATATTTACAGTAAAACCTGTAAAATACATTAACACTGTATTAACAGTATTAACACTTTCGGTATTAACGCTGAAAGCTGATATGAATGTGTATAATTTTTGTTAATTCGTTTTAATCTTCAAAGGAACTTAGCTCTTTTTAAAAATAATTTCTAAATACAATTTGGAGATGAAATTCGTTTTTCAACTGTATGTTTGTTTATTTTCTATTAACTGTATAAATGACAATTGCTGAATATTATGATGATGATGATGATTATTATTATTTAATAGTTTTAAGCAAGCTCAATCATCACCAAACCTAAATGTTATCTTATAAAGTTTCAGTTTACGTCGCTTGTTTTTTCTTTTGCAGTAGTGTAGCCTTAACATGTCTAAAACCCCAGACAATGTCATTACGTTGCATTGTACAACAGACTGCAAACATTGGATCTTGGCGACGTTACAAAGATGTTCTTTTCCCCAGCCTATAAAGCAATAAACAGACAGCATGCTCTTGTCTGAGGCAGAGAGAGAGAGAGAGAGAGAGAGGAAGAGAGTCTTATCGCAATCCAGACAGCGTTATAGTGATTCATAGCGGTCATTTAAGCGATAATACACTCATTCACAATATTAACAAACAAGCGCCCACAGTTATCTGTAAAGTTAAGTCGGTTCGACGCAGGGCGAGGAGCAGGAGGAAGAGATTCAAGATGGCGATGACTGAGAAACTGACAGGTTAATTTTGGAGCCGATAATAAGGAGAGTAAGAGCAAACGGACTAAAGCAGAAGCACAGGAGAATGTGGTCTATAGCTTGCGTGCAGCGCCATCTATCTGTAGTTTGTCGTAGACTACAGCAGAAGGTTGCTCGAGTCAAGCCCTCGTATGTTTATCGATTTTGATACAGTGTCATACAGACTTTTATGGTCTTTAAGAAATGCTTTGAAACTTTTTACTTAAATGCTCTGCACCTTTAGCTTTTTTGTTGTTAAAATATGGATAGTATTAATGTATAGTATAATGTCATGTGTTATGAATTATTTATACCCACAGAGAAAGTCTAGAATTTGTATATTTAAAAAAATGTCGATTAAGTACTAAAACTTCATATAGTTCATGCGTAAGAAAAGCGTAAAAAGTTAAAATCAACAAACGCAAATGAAAAGGTTTAAGCCTATTCTTTCAGTCTTATTTTAGGTGAATTCACTTTTATTTGCACTTGATGTATGATGCATTTAAAAAATATTTAAAGTAAAGCCCCCAATTTAAAAACCAAAAACATTTCCAAGTTATTTTATCTCATTCATTTAATGTGTAAGATTTTTTAATATTCTGTTGCATTTGTTTTCAAAATATGTTGCATGATTGTTGTTGAAATATTGTTCTTGGGTGCCGTATTTAAAAAATCGCATAATGTTTTAAATGTCTTTAAAGTTTTAACGCAGTCTATTGACTGGGCATGTAGAGTTGTCTGTCGCAGAAAAGGAACTCGGCGTTGCTTCTGTACATTTTATTTATTTATTTAATTTTTCACGCGTTTTCAAAACTTTCCTTAATAATTCTTAAAGTTATTGTGACCTAGATAAAATAAGAGGATATTCCGTTATTATTTTGTGGATTTTTTTTATTTTACTAAATTACTAATATTAACATTATTGGACATACATTTTCAAAGACTCTGTCAAATGGTTTTGAGCTATTCAGCATGCAGTTGGCAAACTAGTCAGGAAATCTGTATCAGACCTAATTAGCAGCTACAAATTATTAGACTAGGTGAGAGGATGTTTCAGCAAAGGTTAGAGAGGTTTATAAATCTGACACACATTTCAACCGCTTGTCGGTATATTGTGCCTAGTCGGCAAGCTTTCCTAATTAACTCGCCCCTCAGTCCAAAGCCATGAATCAGCATACAACATTATCATAATGATATTTCACTGTACCTGCGCTTCCTATACGTCTCTCTGTGTAGAAATAATTCAAGGCCTTTAATTTAAACGTGTTTACGTGTTTTTTTTTTATTAAATTTTTTTTCCGCCAGGCTATCGTCACGGACACTCGATACAGTATGACGTGCGAAAAACCTATTTATTTAAAGGGGCCTATTTGCTTTTCTGAGTTTTCGTAAATACACAAATTTGTACAGCCTCCAGACACCTGAAAGCTGTTGTTGTTATTATTATTATTTTAATTAAAGCAATATATTCGTGAGTATAAAAAAACTATCTTAAACGTAAAGAAGAAGTAACTAATTTGATTTTATGTCGGACTGAATGCAGGAGAGCTGGGCGGGGGCGCGCTAAATTGTACCTAAAAGGCAACCCGTTCTGACCCAATTAGTGTATTTCTCTGGAGCTTGTGTGTTGTACAGCTCCCAAGATCACGATCCCTTCTGGGTTTTTCTGAACTGAATCTGCTGGCTCTTAGATGCCAGCCCGTCTCCCAATAGCGTATCCGGCTGGGAAACTCCGGCTGTAAGTTCACCACGCTGAACCCGTTGGCTCTTTTGCCGTGCTGTAAAGCTGTCAGCTTTGTGATCAAGACCTGCGTTTCTAAAGCAGGTTATGAAACACTTAAGTCTCTTATAATTTATTTAAAACCCTTGAACCAGGTTCAAGAATATGAATACAATCATTTAAAAAAATAGAGTATTGATTTACCTTAGCAGCCATATTGTTCTTACATGTGTGTGGCTTTAACAAAAACAAAATACAAAACAAAGAATAAATTACAAACTCAACTTTTTGAAATAGAGTTTAATCATTTTTTTTTACCACATATACTTTAACTGGTAGTAAATGCATTGCAATAATAAAAAGAGGCTGATAAAACACTCATGATTAACTCAATTAATTTCAAGGTATAGCCCTTAAACGGCATTCTTTGTTTGCCTGTCTACTCTGCATGGAACCATCAGTCTAAACCCAAAGGGGAAGTATAAACAGCAGAGCAATTTGGCATCATCACAAAGCACTGCTACCTGGGCAGCAGCACTGTTCAGACACACTCTGCTTGGGTCTTGAAGGAATAAGAGCATTCTGGTGTGACAGTGTCCCAGGGGTGCAAAGCTCTCTTGAGCCTGTGCCAAGCCGCTGCGCTTCAACTTTGCTTTACTAAAATGTTTTTCCATCATGTAGAGAAGTGTAAACACCACCCAGGCCGCTCTCAGTGTGATTCAGCAATTCATCGCCATGAATTTTCGGAGGGTCTGTCAAATTTCCAACGGGTCATTTTGCGATCAAGACTGTATTTGGACGCTATAGATTTGCATTAATCAGGCAGCTGATTGACTTGAAGTGCCAATGAAATTATTTTGTGGCTTGGATATGTTGGAAGAAGCTGAAATCATAAATCAAGGATAATAAGTGAGTCTTCATTCCAGATCAAAGAAAGCCCGCTCAAAAAATGGCACAGTTTTCGTGACTGCATGATTGAACTGTGACCCCCTGCCATACGGTGCTGGATGCCCGCGCGCTGACACCAGGTTGCCCACGAGAAGCTGATGACCCACTTCATCTCATTGTAGCTTTAGCTTAAACTTCTTCCATCAATCAAGCTCCAATCAAATGCTCCGGTAAAATGCTCGCATGTCTGATTATTCATCAGCCATCTTTGCTTTAGTATAAAATTGCTTCTTGAGATTCGTGCGTTACCAAGAATGACCCAATTATCTCAAGAGTTTTTAAAACAGAAGACACTGAATAAAATTGTGTCGTTTTAGAAGCAGCTCGAATCTTATTAGACTTCAAGGATCTTTCTCCGTTGAGCAAAATGTTTACTATTTTGAATTGTAGTATATAAGGAATTACAAATGTTTGTGCAAAAAATCCACAACGGAAAAAATGACTACCACAAAAATCACCCAACGTGACTTTCTTCAATGTATTTGCTTTCCATTATGTTTTTTAACAGTCCCTAAACGTCTCCTTAATAATCTTTGTTGCAGATGTATCATAAAGACAACAAAACAAAATGGCCTCCCCCTTTCTAACCATTGTCAGAAAACCAAACCAAAGAGACTGATCTCACAATTAGAGGGATAAAGATGTATAGAGTGTGACTCATAAATCAGGAGTAGCTTAAGCTTCCATCCTGCTGGTGTTAATTCTCCTGCTGGTCAGGAGCAGCTTGGTGTCACCTAGGGGGCCAAGCTGACGCTTTTCATAGCGGCGACACCCCCGCCTCTGACAGACAGACAGCACAACAGCGACCACCACTGACGTGTAGCTGCTGAGGGAAGGGTTGCAGAGGACACATCTATGAAAGTTCCTCCCAGCCAGAGCTCAGAAGCGCCGGCGACTTGATCTTGTGTCACTCTGAGGGTAAGACTCTGCTCTCACACTTCTTTGTCTTTGAAAGCTAAACGGTTATTTGTTGTGGATAAAAAGAGGTTTAAGTAGGAGGGACATCTTGAAAAAGTGTCTGGATGCAAAATGAACTACATGAAAAACGGAACAGAACTCAAATAAAATTGGAGGGGGAGGAGAGGAGTAATTGAGAGTGATGGAAACGAGGGAGGAATTGAGCGAAGGACAGAATTTGATGCATTGACCCTTATTATCAATGGTGGGAAATAGGAGATTAGAAACCGTGCCATGCTAATTTCCATGGAGATTTTGATAATTTCCCCAAAAATTACTTTCTCATTCTTTGATTTGCCCATCCCGCATAACCACCCCCCCCCCCCCNNNATACCATTGCACTCACAAGCCCCAGCGTTGGCCCCAGGGGTTCTGAGATTACTAGAGCGAAACTGACGTCTCTATCAACCTGTGACACCACCGTGCCCTTCTGCTGTCATTCTCCTTACCACACACACACACAAACACACACACACACCCATATTTACTTATCGATCTAAACTGGGACATTTCATAGAGTTCTATTGTTTTAATATAGTATTTTACAAATAAGGACGTCTCAAAAGCAGGCTTTACTCAGATTTGTCAGGTTGTGCTTGCTTTTGGGTACAAATATTGTCCCCCCCACACACACACACACACAAACACTCCACATACAGTCACAGATCTGTCGGCTGATGGTTTGATCGCTATACACCCCCACCATCAATCATTCCATCATTTCATAAGACTGTCCCGCTTCTCTTTTTGTAGACCTTCTGCTATTGCTCTGTTTTTTTCATAAGACTTGCTGTCTGCTCTGGGCTGGTGCTTGCCACATCAAAGGAGAGTCAGGGGTCACAAAGACACGGGCCTGGAATATAAATGCAACCAGCAGCGTGGCAGAATGGGAAATCAATCGTCTAAAGATAGCTTCATGTACCTCATGAACGCATCATCCTCCATCATGCACAAGGGAGAAACACTTGCATTCATGAGAGCCAATGAGCAGAAGATTACAGATGTTGTTAACAGTTCATGTTGGTCCATTATAAACTGTCCTCTTGGGAATGCTCTTTTCTTATCACAAACTATGTGTCTAGACTCACCAGGCAATCATTGGAGATTTATTAGCCATGGAAATATTTAAAACAACATTTATTTTTTTGGCTTTTTTAAAATGGGGGCAATTCTAGAGTTTCTGTTGTAGGTGTTTTGTGTTGCTTACCAAAATAGGTTTGTAAGCTATTTATTTTAACTAATCAGCCATTAGTCCTTAGGATTTTATCTGACTGTGCTGATATTTCATTTTCTGATCTACAACAGAGATCAGACTATTTGAGGGCATCTGAGAAGGCATCTGTACCAGGGTGGTGACACTTGATGCCACTCTGTTTGTGTCGCATAGTTCAGGTCTGCCACTAAATAGAAATAAGGATAATACTTCATCTATTTAAGTGGGAGACGTTTCCATGTGAAATAACTATGAAAATCACATGTTGTTAAGGCAGCTGAGGGGATCACAGATTTGAAAGTATTTTGCTGACATTTGAAACCCCTGTTAATAGAATCTCGTACGTTTAGCACATTTATCTGTCTCCACAGAAATAATCGACTGGTTGGTTTGCACTGTTGAGTCCTCAGATTGAAGATTTCAAAAAGAAGCCCAACAAAATCACACAATACCACAATTCAGATAAACTACAGCTCGCTTTGAGAAACGCCACAAGCGCCATGGGTAAAATCTCGGCCAACGGTGGCCAGAATCAGCTCCCCATTCATGCGACACAAGCTTGAACCTCTCATCGCAGGAGGGAACCCGTGGCTTTGTGCTGTTTCTGGAATCCTGGGAAAAAATGTCAGACAGTTTATTGAGCACAACACTGTGGTGGAAATATGTAAACAGCCTTTGTTGGAGGCCCTCCGCTGAAGACCGCTGCCAGCAGAGTGTTCAGCCTCCCGCTGTATGTCAATATCACGCTCCACTTTGATTTAAACATCCATGAAATACGCCTGCATCTTTCACCATAGAGATTGTCTCCTTAGAAATGTTTGATAACAGTTCTCCATTCCTGTTTTCCTTTACTGGAAGATGGTCATGCAACCTAGCATGTAACAGTGATTGTGTCCAAAAGATAAAACGTGCTAGAAAAGCAACGCTTCTGGTTTCTGAGGTCTACCAGTCACCAGTGCGGCAAATCGTAAATACAATGAAGAGAAAGTAATGCTTTCACTTGTTGCCAGCAAGCCTTGTTTGGGTGGTTTTGAATGCAATGGCTCCATGCGGAGGCTATTGGTTGCGGTTGCTTAGCGTTAGCATCAGATAAACACGCTGCCGGAAGATGTCAATGTCTCCATTAATGTCGGGCCTGCCACACAGGCTGTGCTTGAGTGACACTGGGGTTTGTGAAGTGTGACGGGGGGTTGTAAATGTTAACTCTTGCTGGCTGCCTCTCGCGGCCTGGCAGCAGTCTTGCCTGATGACTCCTGGGAACAAGGAACCCCCAAAGACGCAAACGTTAAGTGAACACACACAGATGTTGTCCTCTAGCTGTCTGTTTACACTCCAGTGACTCAATACAAGCATCGTGTCACATTTATATGGTGTGAAAACGTACAGTTCATTAAATGTTGACAGATGCATTAAGTTGCACCGAGATTTGGACAAGATTGGAACTATCACAAACATACCCTAGTAGGGGTGTTGGGAAATATTAAGAGATATAAGATCAAGATCCACATTCTTTTGTTAAGTAAAGCATATCAGCAAAAGTTATACAGCTTTTTTTGCGGCCGTGTGGACATCCTTTAAAACATGTTTTAGGATATTAGTGATAAGACGGGGCTAAACGGCTTTAGTGAGTTATCGCTGTGTACCACCTCCAGTCTGAGAGATTATCCTCTTCCCATGGTCTGCTAACCGCACCAGGCCTTCTCTCTGAGCTCTTCAAGCCACGATATAAAAAGCTGTACATTCAGCACAAATGTAATGCACTTAAAGCATGCCACAAGTAAGCACATCCAGCGGCACAATGGGCAGGATATGGGTTTTCCATGCTTTCACAAAGTGAACGGAGAGTTGTTCCCGTCAGAAAGGGAGCCACTTTGTCTGGGGATATAATACTTTTCGAGAGGAGTTAAAATCTTGCTTTTAATTAATTTTGACTTGCTGTATTTACCTTGAAGAAGAAAAAACACGTGGCACACAATTTTAATTGTCCCAGGAACAAAAGGCGTTTTTCTTATAATGTATAAGTGCAACTGCAGTTTAGATGCCCGCCCAGCTAACAATTTTAGATTGTAAAAATGTTTTCATAACATTTCCATTAAGCAACAAAACGTTAACAAGTTTATTTTGAAAGTTCTAAGAAAGTTAAAAAAGTCCAGTTTTTAGATGTTGTATTAACATTATTGCTTGGTTATAAGAACTTAGAATTTATAAGAAATAAGAATTTTGATATATATATATTGATATATATAAATATATATAATCAGAAAATGTATATAAATATATATATATATATATATAAATAAAACGTTAAAGAAATGAGAATTACTTTTAGAGAATGTAGAAATGTTACTTGAAGATTATCTTTTTCTTGATTGTGCATTATTACAATGATTATGAGTAATGTATTAATGTATTTTTAATGATTTTTTAGGGTTTTAATAGATCTGAGTTTAAGTATTCTTTTAGAAAACTAGCTGTTGCAATGGGCAGAGAATATTATCTGCTCGCCATTGTTCATATTTATCTGTTGGATGAAGCAGTAACTGTGCTAGTGATGATAATGGTAATTATAATGATGGTAATGATAACGGTAATGATAGTATCGCTTTGTAAAGAGAAGCCAAAAGATGCTGTTACTGTTTTTTTACAGTTAGTACTGTAGTTCTCTGTCTGACTCGGGGGCTACACATTAACCCCATTAACCTTCTGTTATTTCCATGTTCATACCTCTTTAGGTAGCTCCTGAGCCCCCCAGGCCTAACACTAATTAGAACAACTCATATATATCTGGCTGCTTGTGAGACAACGTTCCCCATGCATTATTCACTCACTCAGTATTTACAGTAAAACGTTATTTAAAACTTTACAGCCTTTGTTAACTTTTCAGTGGAATTCTATTTTTATAATTGTCCTCCATTAATGTTTTAGTACAGAGGTAAAGAACAATATCCATTATCGGAATGTCTATCACTTAGGCACAGCTTAACCTTTTCCAAATGGCTGTGGTTTAGTTTTTGGGAACTGGCCTTCATTGATCTGAGCTTGTGCCACATAAAATCCTGACCTACACGGGCAACCAGGGAGCAAGAGGAAATGCAGGCATGCTTCCATCAGTCTCCAGCTAGCCGAGACTCGATAAGACTAGCCCGCTAAGAGCCCCTCCGTTGCCTGATGGCAGGGCCAGGCAGAGTGGTGCACCTAATGCCCGTGTTTCATTGATCTTTCCCGTAACTGCAACCCTCCACACAAACCAGCACTATCCAGGCTGGGGAGTGCTCCTGGGCACCCCCCACTTCAAAGGTGCATATTTACTCTTGGAAATTTAGAGAGAGTGCAGCTGTGGATGGATCCAACAACCACAATCAATAATGGGGCCGGTCCTCCTGACCCACCCTGCTGGCTAATAAAGTGCTTCTCAAGCTTGGTGGTTTTCCTGCCAGTCTTTCGAAATTGGCTCCAAGCAGCACTTAAAGGTTCCTTTGCTTTTTGTCTTCTCGTAAACGAAGTTGCATACATGGTTTATTTTTAATACTATTCTTTACCTGTACTTCACAGCTCAGTAACCATGGTGATGTGGATGGTAGACGCTTGGTTTATGTCTGAATCAGTAGGTTTTGTGACCCTTTGTTCGCATATTATGTCCCGTTATTGCATAATATTTTCTAGAGAATAATTTTGAAAATAAAACAATTATTCATTGTGCTCTGATGAACTTGACAAAAATGCATAAAGACTTTCACGTGTGTGTATATGGATCGGTTTTATGGCAGATTTTAAATTGGCTAACGTTCAATGCTTCTGTTCACAGTTGTTCGAAACTTTTAAATGAAGTGTGCTTGATATCACCTGGTTTCTTATATTTCGTTCATTACAAATGCTTCAATGTCCTTCGTAGTCCTGCATGTGTTGTGTTTTTATAGCAGACCTTTTACTGTCGTTATGAGTGATCATGCTGAGATCCATATAATCATAATTGTCTCTGACACTTCACTGAAACAAATGTGCATTAAGGCAGTGGATTGGGACGGGCCTTCTGCAGCGGTGAAACTGAGACAATCAAAATCTTTTGTAATTACGCGCGACAATATTCCAATTACTGATGATTAGAGATACTCCATGCTGCTCGTTTCCCTGTAGGCAACAATTAGAAAAATATAGATCAGCTGTGTTTTTGTCGATCATTTCATTTATA
The DNA here is from genome assembly GCA_036877575.1 of Botia almorhae. Classification (NCBI taxonomy): domain Eukaryota; kingdom Metazoa; phylum Chordata; class Actinopteri; order Cypriniformes; family Botiidae; genus Botia; species Botia almorhae. Next base: position 9,772 of record JAZGTJ010007449.1, read on the forward strand.
TTTTAGCCTGTTTAAGTGGCGCAGTCAGACATTTTGTGTTTTAAAACAGTGAGAATGCGTCTGGAGTTAAAACGATAAAAGTGGTTTTCATCCGCAATAGGAATTTCTTGGCGACAAATTCAGAAACGCTCATGAAAAATTTTCCCTGTTTTGCCTAATTAAGCTTACAAGATAGAAATGCCCCCGTCCTCCATTTTGTAAAAAAAAATACAGATACAGCCCCTATACTGTAAACCATCATCTGTCTGCAGATCTCCAGACAGGAATTCATAACATTGTCATGTGTTTTAGTTTGAGTATGTAACCCCTTGTGAACTCACTGTATTTATATGTGGAGCTAACAATGTGTACTAAATAGACCCTCACAGAATTATTTTGAGTGTGAAGTACATAGATAGTATTATTAATGATATTAAATCAGTCGGGTCAGGCCTTTTTCTTACAGTTACCAGTACCAGTTTAACTAGTTTAATCAACTTTTTTAGTGCAGAGAACTGTATCATTTTACTGAAATAAACTTGATTTGTAAGAGCGTTAAAGCTTACAAAAAATGGTTAGTTTGGTTAGTTTTACTACACTGTTTACAGTCTAATTATGCCAGTCTTTACTAACAGTAATCCTTACTGTTCTATTCTAATGTTTTTCTAATAATAAATATTAATAATTCTAATGACTATATTTACATGATAAATTGTAATGCAATAATATATTATAATTTATAATATATTCATATAAATTATAATTATAAGTATAAATATAATTTATACTTATTTAGTTATTTTCTGTTTAATATTCTCTGACTTTTACTTTCACTATTCATTTCTCTCAGTTTCTTGCTCTCTCACTTTCTCCCACTCGTTCTGTTCGTCTTACATGTTGACAGGCGCTTGTTAATAGGTATCAGTTTGCAGTGAGTGAGACTAGAGGGATGTGTGGTAATCATTTTCATCTCAGCCCTGTTGGCAAGCTCCTCTCTCTCTCTCTCTCTCTCTCTCTACACCGGCAGACACTTGCCATTGAGTGGCTGTCAGGCAGAAAGGGTGTGCGGGATGTGGGAGCAGGTAGTTCGGGTCACGCTCCTTTCTCTTCCAAAAGCCGCTCCAGCTAAAACCTTAAGTGGTGTTTTAGCTAGCCGCACTGTCACAGCTGACACTCTCCACTTCCATAACGAGAAGACCACCAGAGCTGCAGCCAACTCTATTACCTCTCTGCTGTGGCCATGTCTGCCAATATGTGTCTCTGTGTGTATGCATGTAATGGTGGTACATTACTGACACATCCCTCTTCAGACCGCTTTTTAGTCAATTTCGTGAAAGGCATGTATCATTGTTTGCCAGTGATCAATTGTAGTAGTGATATGTTGATGTGTTAGAAGAGTTATTAAAACCATGCAAATGTATACACACACACGTGTATATATGTATATGTGTGTGGGGTGACCTTCTTGTGGGGATGCCCTCATTTGTAAACATGTTAATATATTATACATTTCTTTCATAATAGGAAAAAATATAACGTTGTATATTAGGGTAAGGGTGTGCATTAGGGTAAAGTTAGATTTTTTTAATAACTAGCTGTGTATATAAAAACAATAGAAGTCTACGGAATGTTCCCATTAAGTAAATGTGTGTGCGTGTGTATGCTATATGTCATTTTGTTTGGTATGTTTTTTTATGTGTGCTTATAAAACAGCAATCCGTTTTGGCATAACCAAACTATTGAACAAACCAATCAACACTTAGAAGTACATACACAGAGAGATCATTTTCACCATGCACCATGACTCTCATGCTCCAGCTGATTTAGTATAAACAACTAGGCAAAGTTTCCCTAGCAAAGCACAGCTTCCCCCGCACAAAAGCACACGTCCACTCTCAATGCATCAAGCTCACACATTCCGCCCGCTGCGGCACCCCTGCACGTATAGAGTACAGACTCATAAATGGATCACATCAACAATCCTTCAGGCTATATGTGTGAAGGCACAGCGAGGGCTCAGTCAATGAGCAGCGAGTAAGTTGTTGTATAGCACAATCGGAGGCACTCTGTCATCGTTGACTGTTTCGCAGCTGTGACGGATGTGCTGTTGAATAGGTGGTGGATCTGGTTAAACACGATGAATGAGAGATTTACAGCCACTGGTCAGTGAGGTTTACAGAGGTCCTCGCAATGCTCCACTGGTTTGTTTTGTGTTCGGCTCTGTGTAATGTTAAAACCCAGGAAAAACGCTGAGGTGGTAATTGGCCCTGAAAACCCGGAGCAAAAGGTGACTTTGAAGTGTAAAAACGGCAATTTATTAGGGTGACATTTTGGACTTCTTACCGGTGGGCGTCGCTTTGTGGCCGTGGTTTGACATTCATCTGCTGGCAATATGTGAGGTAAAATGAGTAAAAAATTTGTGGTGCTCCAAAGGGTGATGCGGCTGGGTAGGCTTTGCCAGGAAAGTTAGGGAAAGAGATTGTGTTTCCTAACTTTTTTCAGTGCTATACTTTCTATTTACCTGCGTGTCGTGATTAGCAGAGAGAAAAATAGAGAGTTGTTAAACTCAAAGTCAAGCATAAGCATCGGTTTGTATTTTTCACTGAAAACAATAGATGGAAATAGAAAACAAAAACAAAGATGTCTTGCCCAAAAATTGTAAATGCAGTGGACACTACCAGTGTATATTACTCCCAACTTTCTCCGTGACAATTATTTTGAATTAATGCCGGTTCTTCCAAAAGTTCAACTAGCACCGCCCTCCTGGTGTATGCTGTGTTATTAATAATATGTCAACTCATTACCAATCGAAATGGCTGCTCCAAGAGGTTATCTCCCTTAACAAAAAACGCATATAAAACAGAACCATGAGTTGTGTGGATGCGAATTGGCTTCTGCTCGATCCGTTATGAGCTCCCGCAATCCAGACCTGCAATCTTTTGAGGGANCATTACCAATCGAAATCTCAAGCTGCTCCAAGAGGTTATCTCCCTTAACAAAAAACGCATATAAAACAGAACCATGAGTTGTGTGGATGCGAATTGGCTTCTGCTCGATACGTTATGAGCTCCCGCAATCCAGACCTGCAATCTTTTGAGGGATACCCTCAAGTTCAGTGCAACAAATGCACTCAATCACTACGGGAAAAGCATTTTCTCTCGGTAGACCAATTACTGGTTTCTAAAAGCCTGGGGCATCCAGAAAACTTTGACACTTGGAAATAAAGACCAATCTGAGAGAGAAACATAACCGCTATTAAAATCTTTATAATTCTACAAATCGCAAGTGATTTGTTTTGCCCCGTGGCTTGTTCAGATAGATTCTTACTGCTATTCCAGAGGTCATGAGCGTACCACAATGGAGAAGAGCTAGCTTATTTTTACCACTCGGCCTGAAAAGAAAGACTGGTCTTTTTTGCGTGCGTGAGGGGTGCCTGGAACAGTCAAAGATCTCCTGTGTGTCATAATTGCCTGAAGTGAGTGAGCAAAGACCCATGAATTCTGATAGAGGAGGTTCCTTTCGTAAGGCCACTGGAGTCAGAACTTCTTTTAAAGGATCACCGTCCTGTGAGAATTCACACCCTGTTTTGTATATAATAAATCAGTGTGAGAGAACTAGAGAGAGTAAACTGGTTTTCTGTGCTGCAGATGCCCTTTTGGTTCTCTTCACCAATTGATTTCCAAACTGCATCATGTTGTTGTTGTTTTTCTATTATTCTGGCAAACGGCTAATATCTCCCTTCAATTAATTACATTTTACACGTCAAACATTGCAATATTTTCAGATTCTCTATGGTGATGTGAGTTAATAATTAATAAACATTTACGTGGTGATGTTAGATTACTTATCTCAACGAAGTGAAAGCCCAAAGTACTAGAGAGGGTCATGTAATTATGAACAACATCACTCCAATAAAACATTAGCGTGTTAACTTTTAGAGTGTTCACACTCAGATTTCAACTCCACATAATATAATTAGGAATCGACTCCAAAAAATGCCCCAAATTAGATGCAGACATTAACAGTGCATAGACTTATCATGTGATGGTTTTGGGTGAAGAATGACACTCTAACTCTGGCTGCCTCCCCATTGGAGAGCTGATAGGGCCTCTGCATCAGATGAGGGCCCTGAATGAAGGGCCTCTCGTACTCCTGTCTCTAATCACAGCATGTCCCTGGTGCCCAGCTGATGGACCACATGGGTCGCAGGAAGGGTGTCCCATCCATAAATCAGAAAACTGGGGTGACAGCACACAAAATAGGTGAATTGTTCTTGGGTTCCCAGGCCGAGAAGCATCCATGTCCCCGGAACACACACTCCGCCCCCTGCACTTTTATTTGGAAGGGGGTGATCATACAGATGATACCAGGCCAGCTTCTCTGGCGCCCTCTCCCATCTGCTCCCACCCCTGTAGCTTCGCTCAGCCAAACCTCAGCTATGAACTGCTTCCAGAGTCAGTTACTGGTGTAATTGAAAGTGCTTTGTCATGGCTTTCAGGCCAACACTGATGGATGTGAAGTTGAATGAGCGTTGGGTTTTGTACAGGGGGAGATTTATCATCTTGGTCCCTTGAGGCCACCAGGAGCCATTGAAAGCACAACCTCCCTCTACCTTCCTGTGACCAGTTAATTATTACTTAGTTAACCTGACCCGCTTAAATCACTCGCTTCGTTTTCTGTTGTACAGTAGTTAAAAGACAGTATTAGATTTCCCTTCAATTTATTTACATGTTTTCCTTCCGTGAATGAAGAATAAACAAAGTTTTTAAATTTTATTTTGCTTTTTCTGCTGCAATTAAAAATGTTGTTTGTATGTTTGTTTAATCAAAACATGTGGTGTTTCCAGAATCAGAAGAGTATAACTGTTATTTTATTCTATCAGAAATATTGTGAAAATAAAGAAATCATACAATCAAAAGATAAGTGAATATGAAACAGACCTTTAATGAATTATGGTTGGTGAAAATGTACTGTTAAATAAATGTCAAATCTTAAGTAGCTTTGTGGGTGTTGTGCCTTATGTCAGAAGCACATTTTTAAAGGACCTAAGCAGTTAAATTGTACTTTCATGACCCGCAATGCAAAGCGCAGGAAGTCAGTGCGTTCTCATTGTCTTCTTATTAAAGCACGGCCCCAGCTGCCCAAGCCCTGGCGAAGGGCCAAAGCGAGGCCAGTTCTGCTCTGATCTGTGTAGAGTGTAGAAGTTTTGCTGGGGCTGCTGTCCTAGAGCCATGTTGAGATCCTAGAACAGCAGAGGAGGTGCAGAGGAGGGATGTGACCCTCCCGTGTGATGTGTGTGCAGGGGTCATGCCGTGAGGTTAGCCAGATTATAAATAAAGCTGAGCTTGATCTCTTTGCCATGGCGAAGAGGAGACATGGAAAGGTGAATTGCCAGCCCTAGAAGCCGAGTTGTGAAAACCTACCCGCATTTGCTCCAGACCCTTGGCTCAAGACACAGAGGCAACATATGCGAGATGCATGTTATCCTATACAGTGCAGTGTTAAAAAGCCCTGTAGAGGCCTGTATTAAAAACGGTCCTGTAGGCTTCCTAACCCTTGCTTCCAAAAAGTCCTCTTTTATCCAGAGTCAAAATCAGTTCAAGAGCAATATCAAATGTTAAAGGTGATATCTGCATTAAAGATTTAGGTTTTTCAATAGCTGAGTCGTATAGGGAGTACAGTCTGAATGAAAAGGGGCCCTGCTTTAGTTTAGTTCTTGGAGCTCATGGGAACTGTTTCTATATTTCACGAGAGAGCCAGTTGGAATGTAAATCACTGAGGAGGTTGTGCAAGGCTGATTTGTTTGGCTAGAGGCAAACAAGTTTTGGAAGTGGATGTTTTGGGTCATTGTGTGCATACAGCAGTTTGTCTGGTGTGGTTCATGGATAGAATCAACCTTTATTCATGAGTAGGTTTTAAACAGGGTCTGGTTTCTTTTCATAAACTGGCCAGTGAAAGACAGAAATGAAATGTTAAATGGTGACCTCATGAGGTCAATATATGAGCCATTTTATTTATTACCTTTAACTTCCTTTAGGAAGTTTTAGGGAAAAAACCTCATTGAAATTTTCCACGAATTCATATTCAAGAAGCATAAAAAATAAATGTTACTTTTTTATTAGTAGTAGTAGTATTATACAATTTTAGGCTTTAGTATCGTTATCAGTTAGTATAGGTTAACTGTGTTAAATGTTTGTCTTGTGATCTTGGTATACTGTCAGCACTACAATTTGTGTAAACGTTGAAAAAATGTAACACGATTGTTTGCTTGTCCTCTCGTTGTTACTTTTTGGTTGTCACAATTTTAATTAATGTTCTGTTTTGGAGCAAAAATCATGAATTAACAGGATAACAGGTTTTTCATCACAAAAGCCCAGGAGATACAGATATTTGATGCGTTTAAAAACAAAATTTTCAGGCTAAGTTTTATCATAGCTAATAGTTCATTCAATTATTATATAGTTGTTCTCGCAACTAAAACATGTGATTTGAGTTTCTAATAACTTGAAGTCATGGGACATTGCCGTCAGACAAAGAGCAGTATCACATTCACCAACACCTGACTGCTTCAAGGAAGTGTACTTTCTATAGAAACAAAGCAAGACTGCTTTAACAGGAAGGCTGTTCTCCTGTGTAAACAGAATTTAGCTGTTCTACCCAGGACATCATGAAACTAAGACCCCTAGTCCCTTATAGTATGTCCCCACTAGATCATTGTACTTTAAATCTAATACAGTTTTTGACAACCTGCTCCTTATAAATCCTTATGAAACAAGAAATGCCGCTGTCCAACACTCTGTTACGTGTCATTTAGTCTGTTCTTAAGAATGAAGAAATTCCCCAAGCAGAAAAGGAGAGACTGTTACCTTTGGGAAAATTAGCATAGTAAATGAATATTAACTTGCAGATGGGTGGATATAGGGCACAGCAGTAGCTCCAAACTAACAACTGATTAACTTGTAAATTCCCATCGCCCAGCTGTTGTGCAGGCTGTTTACCATGAAGCACAGAAAGGGGGGCAGAGAGACGATCCAGCTGCTACGGGTACAGAGGCGAAGGCAATCTGTCATTGTTGAGCACTAACGCTGATGGATGCTGCTTTGAATGGCTATTGGTTTTAGTTAAACATGACAAAGTGAAGGATGTTATGTCATTGGTCACAGAGGTCTGACAACTCAGCGCTGGCCCTTTTCCACTAAAGACTTCCATAATGTCGCAGCCGCAAGTGAAAACAAAAAGCGTTGGAATCAGCGTCCAAACTTATCAGCCTATAAAGAATTTGAGGAAAGCTCTTTGCTCTCTTTGTGCTAAAGGGGAAAGGATGAAATCTGTAAGACCAAATGAAAGCCACAAACAGCACAAATAATACATTCTACCCCAAACTGTACAAAACATATCAGTAGCCCCTTACAAAGACTGAGTTGATGCACACATGGGGGATACAGAATGTGAATAAAGGTCTTAGATCAGTACAGCTCAGCCCCGAACGAGCCATGAAGCATTGAATGCTGTACTGCACTGTGACCCCCTGACACCCAATTCCTCAGGGTGAGGCCAGGTACATTCGGACCTTCCATCCAGCTTCACAGGATCAGATGTGCAGCGTGAGAGACACCGCAAGGGACCCTGCAGGACAACAAGCCAATGACCCGACAGGCAGGCCTCCTAAGATGGCCCCAGGTGACGCCCGGTCAGCCAGACACAAGGGCAGAGTCTAGCGAATGTCTCAATGGGAATGTATAAACAACACGTCTGCAGAACTCATCTCCCACTGGCTGCCAAATCTCGTTAATTTTTCATCTCCAGTCTTAGGAAGTATCAGGAGTGACACATTCAAGGTAGAACGTACATGATGGCATTTATTTTCTTGCCTTTTAGAATTCTGGAACTACTACCAGCTGTATAGACTATAAGACAATAAGACCCTGGGTACATTGTTCTGATAGGTGGTTTGTAAAGTCATCTGACAGGAAATTAATACTTGACATTTAATGAACTTGAATGAAAGACTACAGGCAACTTGCCTGTTGTTCTTTTGTTATTTAAAACGGCAACATTTATCAAATTTATGTGTGATGAAAATTGTGTTTTTATGTGCTTTAAATAAGAGCATCAATTTAATTTGAACAGCATCAATATCAAATTTGTTTTTGTTATTTTTTCTTTGGCAATTGTTTCTAAAATTGTATACGGTATATGAAAAATATGTGCATAAACATGAAAGCTAAACAAGCATAATTTCAATCGTGCTGTATGCGGTGTGTCCACAGTTTAAATAAGCACATTCAGGTCATATTGGAGGTTACTGGAAAAAGGTCGAGTAAATGTTAATTCATGTTAATATGCTAATTATATCAACACAACTAAAATGCCCAGCAGATCATTATTTAGGTTCTGCTTGTAAACCACAGATTTTACATTGCAATACGTTACCTGAGTAAAAACACACACCGTTGTCCCTTTCAGCAGTGCTGTGTAATAGAGATACATTTTCTCATAAGAAAACTTTATGTATCAAATGCATTTGTTTCATATATCAACAGTGGACAATTAAATAGACCTGATCTGTAGGTGACTGTGATATCCAGTTGTTTAAGACAAAAAATCTATTTTAAGCCCTATAAGCAGCTCTGTTCATGCACTTAGGTGACAGCCAACTGTAGCAGATCAACGAGAACGGGAAGTGCTCACTGCATTGGTGGAAAGGTAGGCAAGTAAAAAAAAAAAGAAATTGAGATACTTTGAGATACATATTGAGAACTTCAGATGAGAACCCCCTGGAGGAAACAAGAGAAAGCCATTTATAACCACACTATCACGCTGATCTATTTGCATGGATGAGCTATACAGACAGCTAATGAACTAGCTGTAACGTTTTTCCTTCTCTCTTCCAGGCTGACTCTTTGCCTCCTTCCAAGCTAGCATCGCACCACTGGTTGAGTAGTTGTCTGTACAGAACAGCATGGCAAATCAATAGCTTATTCCAAAATCAAGGGAAAAGGTTATTGTCTATCTCCATGGGATTCAACGCTGTCTGTATCTTCTGCTCTCCCTTTCTTCATTTACAACCAAACAAACGTTCCTCTTCCCCACACTCCCTAATTAAAAGTGGGTCAGTGGGGCATTTTTTTGTCTTTTTTGGTATTTCTTGCAGTGCAAGTGTGGGGGGTGTGAAAACAGATCCGATGGACCGCGTGCCCCCGGCGGTACTCCGCCCAGGCTCCAGCAGGTACGCTAGCATGATTGACAGCTTTTAGGTCAGCCACTCATCTTCCAGGCTGTTGTAGGGTGGGCGTTAAAGAGATTTGGAATGCCTGGGACCCTGATTGCTTTATAGGCGGGCTGTCAGAGCCATTGTATGGGGTGGTATTATTAGGGTTTGCCATCTTTCTCCGTCTGGAAGGCATCACGCTTTTTGCTGTGGACATAAAGAGGCAACACCACACCATTTAAATGTTTTCTTTCTCTTTGGCTAAAAGGAGAGAAAAAGAAGAAAAACAGACTTGTTAGGATCCCTTGGGAAAGCAACCAAGTATGGTGGAACACTAAACGTTCTTTGTCTTTGACACTACAGTTTTTTCAATCAATACATTGCTGCAGCTCATACAAATAAGCAGAATAAATGCAGCGTGTAATATTTATTTTGATGTAATGATTTACTATATAGAACAGTAAGTTAACAGTATACATATTGACAATATGTGTTTAATATTATTTTATTTATTCTTTTTGTGTTTGGTCTCAGTTTGTTGCCATTATGTGGTGACTGTTTAAAAACGTGATTTGCATAAGACAGTAATTGTATTTTTTTTTAATTAAGCCTGTTTTGTAGAGCTAAATTTGTTTTTTCTTTTTGCAATTGTTTTAATGATTATTTTGTAGTTGTTTCAACTGAAATAAAATGCTGAAAATGTAAATGCTCCCTTTGCAAAAAAAGGCTGTTTTATTTTACATTTTGTATTGAATTTTACAGTTTATATTCTTCAACTAAAATATTTTATGTATTTTGCATCAAAAAAAACCTTTTATTAAAAGTATTTATTACCTATGAAGAGAAGCAACAAACATTTCATGCAAAAAACCTTTATGACACAACAGAAGTTTTTTCTTTTGGCAGATAAGATGCATCACTCTTCAGTCATCTCATTCTCATAGGTAACAAGTGCTCGTCCTAGGTACAACAAGCAAGAATACATGGAATATTTTCCACCTCCTCCCCTCCCCAAAACTCCTAATTCCCCAGACAAGGAGGACAGACTGACATGTTGCTGGAGGTCAGTGGAGCAGTGGCCCTTATCTCCCTGGGACTAGGCCGATAGTCCATACAGGTCTCTAACACTCCTGGCAGCCTCTGGTTTTTTGCCTGAACAGTACCAATGATTCAATGGTGTACCCGTCTCCTTGGAGACGTGACAATGGGCGGGGTGCCGTATTGCTGACTCGCACCTTTCTGGTCAATGCCTTTCTGCGTCCCTGTGGGTTTAGGCTCTCTCTAACCACTCCCTTCATACCGCTTTTTGTGTGTTCTTGTGCCTGTATTTCACTCTAGCACATAGGCGTCCCAGCTTCAGTCGGCTTTGGTGCTCTGGCACGGCCGTTCCTGTGAGATTTCCCGGGATGCGGCGCTGAGATGTCGGTTCAGACCTGCGAGTCTGGGCAGGGCCTGAGAGGGGTGGCGGCGTGCTGGGACGGCCCACACTATGGCTGCAGATCATGCACCATTATGTTTGGACTCAGGGAGTGTGAAAGCACTGTGGTCTCCAAAGTCTTTCTTCCTAAAAGATCATCAGTTGGCTATAGCTGGAGGCGAGTACGGCCCCTAATTTAATTCATTATCCCCCTCTTTTTACAACAGCCGTCTTTGTTTGGGCTTTATGTTGATGTGCTTTTCTGGTCTGCTCAGATGTATATGACTGTACTGTATGCAGGGGACTGAACGCCTGAAACCCTCCATGATGGAAAATGTGAATAGGCAGTGCATCGTACGGTGTTGACACCGGTATTGATTTCTGAACAAGTCATGACTCCTCCACTGTGTGTGTGTCCGCATGTCTTCTCAACTGAGAAATAAGTGTTAGTCTATTCCTCACTGTACTCCATTGTGTCCTCGGTGGCTGCCATATTGATTTTGTTTTTTGTTTGAGTCTTCCCATTGTCTGCGCCCTTTACCGCTGGGATTAATCTAATTGTTTATCTCTGAATCTTTTTCCTGCCTTCACTCCCTTCTGCCTCATTATGTGCCAAGATTTGACAAGTCGAGTCTCCACACTCTCCAATCGCATTTTACAACATGTCGATCCTCAGAACACTACAGATGGCCTGCCTCTCAGCAGACCCTCCCACATGGAATGTAACAAACATGACAACACTGCGCATTCTAACACGGCAACACGCATACACAAACACACATCCACACTGGCATATACTGTTGGATGCGCTCGAGCGTGCACACACACACACACACGCGCGCGAGCATTCACACAAGCAACACGTTGCGAGATGCAGGCACACGTACAGTGGGCGCGCACACACTGACCGACCCTCTGCATTAATGTGAGATAAAAAAGACCTGCTTTTCTTAACGTCACTGTGAATTTGAAGAGATATTCCAGTGGGTGCACTTGAAGAGATGACAATATGCACAGCATCTCAAAAATGCGTGTCAGTCCACGAGATGCAGTCGACAGCATTGTAAGCGCGCAATGCCAAAGAAATATATAAATAATTCCCGCCAAAAAGACACAACTGTCAAAGAGCCGCTTCTCTCCAGACTGAGGAGACGTTCCAGCAGTGATCTTTTCTCACTCGCTTTGCATTTCTCCTTTTCTTCATCTATTTTTCTCCAACTATGTTTAACTATGTTTTTTCCAACAGCATCCCAAGTGCGTTTTGGCCCATGGAAGCCCTGTGGTCAGGTTTTATCAGTGAGTTAACTCCGCAGAAGTGGACCAGATCAATACACACATTCTGTGAGAGGAACGGGGAGAGATGGGTGTGTGTGTGTGTGTGTGTGTGTGTGCGCGGGTGCCTTCAGGAGTAGATCGATGGGCTGACAGGGGCTCCGCTTTGTTCTCACACAGTGTTTAGATGTTTGACTTGCTTTACATGATTGCTTAAAGGTTTTTGTTTGCCGGCTTGTTTGTTTGCTGCTGTCTTTTCTCTGTCTGCTTATTCTACATTATGCACTTTACTAGTACACTAGAAATGTGATTTTAGGACAAGTTATTTTGTTTATTGTCAGGTTTTATCTTTACAACCTTTTTACTTCTAAAGAATAATGGGAAAAGCTTGTGTTTTTAAGTAGTACATTGAAAAGTGACAAAAACCGAATAACTGCTGCATTTTACATACAACCATTTTGAGTATTGTTATTGTGTGTGTGTGGGTGTGTGTGTGTGTGTTTGTGTGTGTTTATATTTATAACATTTATATATATATATATTTACATTTACATTTACAGGCATTTGGCAGACGCTTTTATCCAAAGCGACTTACATTGCATTATACTACACATTGACCACTATAATATATAGTATATATATATATATATATCACGCATTCATATATGTCTACACACATATATAGTTAAAAAAATTACTATTGAAAAAGTTTAAACAACCCATTACATGATGTATCATTTTATCATGTAAAAATGAATCTACCTCAGACGTACTTTAAAAATAATAAGCAAAATGAACAGGCCTCTCGTCCATAAACTCAAAGTACTGCGGTGTCGTCCAACAAAATTCGCCCACTCTGCTTCTAAACAACTGTCATTATAAGTGCTTGTGAGAGTGTCTGAAGCTTGAGTCGAAGTGCATACTTCCTGCATACTTACTGTGCACGATTCTTCATCTGAAGAACTGTTTTAGTCCTCTGACAGCGCTGGCCTTTGACATCCTTTGTCATCCTTCGAGTCTAAAGAATTTTTTAGTAAAATTCTCTCGCTTTCACTGTGGCCCGCATGGTCACCCAAAGCAAGTTAAGCACTTGGCTCTCTAAATAAGCTGCCTGAAATTACTTCTAATAAGAACTTGTGTGCGTACGCTGGCCCTTCACTGAAAGGTGTTGACCGCAGAG
>JAZGTJ010007450.1:0-22829 GCA_036877575.1 Botia almorhae
AAACCGGATGCACGAAATGGTCACAAAAAGCGCAAAAATGACCAATTTCCACTTTGTAACATTTTTAGTGACATATATTACTGTTTTAAGCAATGTACAACATTTATATATCTGTAAACAACTCAAAAAATGTGTTTTAGGGTGTTGTGACCCTTTAAGGTATGCAACAATTTCTTACAAAAAGACAGACACCATAAGGAAAGTTAATTTTGCACCGCAAAAGTCTGCAAGTCTAGAGGTACATCTGCTGTCTGACTCTGCGCTAGGCCTAGTTTTGCCTTAAGGTCTTTTACTTGTTTGTGAGAACAAATAAAGCTATAAAACTGAGAACTTGTTCTTCTAAACATACAAGTGACGTGTTGAGGGTGTTTGAAATCTCTGACATGCCTGTAGAAATAGAAAGGCAACAGTCATAAATTTAAGGCAGTTTGCTCTCTCACACAAGCTGAAATGGAGTGCAGGAAAAAGTATATGAAAGTGTAAAAATAATTTTAAGATCAAATCGGATGACAAAAACATTGATCATATGGGTAAGCATGCTAGTTGCCTCTCATCCTTTAGCTAGTCTACATAAGGATGGGAAGGTGAATTTTATACATTAAAGGCTTTTTTTTGCTATACTTTATCAAATGCATCATGGTATGACTATGTTTTTTGGCATCTTAGTAGTACCATGATTTCTTTGGACATGGAGCTCTTATACCATAGAATTCTATGGTATTACCATGTTGTGCACCATAAACTATGGCCATGGCAATCATAGTATTGCAGTAGACTTCATAAGACTATCTTTAGTTTCTGAAATACTTTTAAAAAATTACGTACTCAAGGTTAATCCGATAACCATAGTTATGCTTCTCACACTGTTATAGTACATCTGTATAGAGTTCAATCAGGACGGTAGACGGTGGCCGGACGGCAGCCTCTCGTTGCCAGGACAGAGAGGCTATGGAAACACGTGTGCTTAAACAAACACTGCCTGTAAGATCAGTAAACTCCAGCACTTCACTAAACTAAGACAACAGCACTGATTTTTACTAGTGTGTGAGTGTGTGTGTGAGAGACAGAGAAACAGAGCAAGATCTTTTGAGTGTTTTATCTTTGTTGAATAATTAAATGCATTAGCTTGTTTGTAAATGAGGATCTCAAAAATGTTTCTTCCATCTCATTTTGTGCAGTCGCTACTGACAGTCCAACAATTTTAAGAGAAATGTAAGTGGCACATCCACAAATTCAACTCCTGGCATCAAATTCTTGTGGTTATGCACATGAAAACCTGTCATGCTGGTCTAAAGCTGTACAAGTTTGTGGATTTGATTGCATGTACTACTAGCCATTAAAGCCATTAAAAAAATAATGGCTGTGTCATATATCGATAAAAGAACAATCAATGCCTACATTATATGTTGGGGCTTTGCATTTTTAGGATATGCGGATCAGTGCTACTTTAAAATACATGCATGCTGTCAGATAAAAGGCCGGGTTAGTAGAAAAGTAGTGAAAGCAGTTGAAGTAAAGTAATAGAGGCAATAAAACATGAAAACAAGAAACATGTAAGGAAGGTAACAGATGTACAACAATAATGCAAGTTAAAAAAGTTACAAAAGTTACAAAGCAAAGGTTATGCAAAAAGTCCACGTAAAAGTGAGGTGAGTAAAGTTAACAAAGTACAAAAAAACCTGAAAGTAAAGACCCATGCACATCAAGGACAATAACTGTAAAGTAAAAACATTTCTAAATTTAAGTGAGGAGGGAAGTCCACATCACGACCATAACAATACTGAGGAAAAATAGCATTATGATCACTTTCAGCACATTTTTTTTTACATCTGACATAATGAAACACTGACAGACAAGACAGCAAAATCCACTAAACTTTAAGAGCTTGCGAATGAACATAACGTTATTGACCGTTGGTATGGACACAATATAGATATCAGAAAAAATGCTTTAATGTGCAATTATAGCAATGCGAGTAATGTAAAATACAGAAAAGTTTATTTAAAAAATACTTTTGACAAAGACATGAAAACGATTTGTTGCAAGATCATATGAGCAGAGTCAACTGAAAGAATATTACACAAGAGGATTACTGTGATTTGTTCCCATACAAAAAGATAATAAAAAGTATACATATATGTAGTGTCGGACACTTACTATAACCTGAAGGCCTTTATAGAAACTGTGGTGTCTGAATAATCTTTGTTTCTCCAATGGTGAGACAGGATGGCCTCAGGGTGGCTTCCTGTCCACACCCTTGAGGGAAATTTCCTCTTTATTGTTACCATAACAACAGTTACAAGTGGTCAAAAGCTCAAAAAAAGGTAAACATTTTATGAGACTGTTTCCTTATGCTCAGTCAGCAAGAATACAGAAGAGCATATCCTGAGTAAAAAGTCCTTTATAGTAATAAGTACAGCACACAAATGATTATGTTACACAAATACTGGCCAAATGACAACAGGGGTTGGGTCGGTTGGGTCTGGGTCTGTTCTATGATGACATACTCAACCAAAACCTTCATGTGGATAAGGATATATAATAAAAATAAATAAATCAGGGGACCTCACATCACTTTCTTACAATTCACGTAACTCTAAAAATAGATTTATTTCACCGTTAAGTCTAGCTACCATCTGTGCCATATTTCAGTATTAGGTGCAAATATGCATCACACAGTCAACATTTTCATGAGATAGCAGCAGGAAACAAACAGTTTTCTATTCTAATCCTTTCAAACAATCTCTTAAATCCAAATTCTCAATGGACATAAGCATGTCCTGTTTTTTTAAATTGTTTATTCTTTACCTACTTGCTTACTTGACACCCCTCCGAGGTATTTGAGAAACATTTCCTCAATGGAAAGCCGTTTCTCCAGGAAAATAAACACGAAAGACCAGCAATATTAATTGTTCACATTTATATGAAACATTCAGCTGAGAGTGATGTAAACACACTATGCCGTTCAGCTATGACCTTAAAACTATGAGTAAAATGTAATTTTACAAAAAAAAGGCAAATATCAAAAAGTCAAAAGTCAAACTTTAAAGTCAAATATTTTTTGTTATAGATAGCTATTAACTTACTATGTTAAATGTTTTATAATTCCAGAAGCAAAGTCTTTTGCATAATCAGAAGCATAAACTGTACAAAAGCAGTACATTATTTTTAGGTATTTATAAATGTATTCAATATAACACCCTGATATAACAGTAATACTAAAGCATCTATTATTAACCATGATAGGCCCAATGGCGTAACCTGCACAGGTAACTGTGACGTAAGCACAAGTAAGCGTCTCACCACCCCAATGCAACAATTAAAGGAATCGGAGAAAACCTTTATTAATAATTAATGTTAAATAACAAATCATAAATATACATTGTCCGACAACAAACCACTGTTCATAAATATAAAAATAAAAGTCTAATTGTATCTGCAATTTTACTTCTTGCTTAAATTTAGTAACACCAAACAGTCTCGCAGGTAAAAGTCAAACTAAAGTAGCTTTCGGTCATCAAGGTCGCGTGACGGGGTCAAAACCTCAAACCATGACGGGTCTGTTAATGTCCCCGAGGACATGCACATAATAGGTTACAAACGGCTTAAGGTTGTTTAAAACGAGATGCCACGAAGCATGAGCAACTTACCGAGCGAGTTGAACGTCGCTTTCTTGCTACCCCAGCGAACATATCGGTGGCTGTAATTTCTCGTGGGTGTAATCACACAAAAGCTTTCATAATCCAGTCAATGTTTCTGAAACTTTCTTCAAACCAACCGAACGTCTTTTCTCCCCCTTCGGCCTAGATCTTAGATCTCCGGATCTTGGAACTCGAGCAGTTGTTCCAGAGTAATAAGAACGGGACGGGCTACACCTACAGGACGAGTATCTGAACTGTAGTGTATTAAAGGACCACCCCTGTGCTGTGCTTCACACTTTCAAAGTCTGCTTCCATTATTATCTGTGTGTGGAATAAAACCCTCTGAAATTGATCTCAAGCACCAGTGGCTGTGAAGGTATTGTTTATTCACTGTTGAATTACATTTCTTTCCGTATCCGTGGTTTTCTACATAACGAGGTATTAAAATGGTAGGTACTGAGTACATTGTTTGTTTTATGTGATTAGTGGCGCTTGCGAAGCAAAGCATCACTATTACTCCCTTGTATACTTATTGTTTTGTTTAAAACTGGCCTCACCGTTTGTCGTAGAGCAATGAACGAGGTGTCAGATCAACAGGCTTATTGAGGAGAGCTGTGCTATGCCTTTACTTTTATAAGTGATCGGCGTACGACGTTTAGGGCGTGCGAAAAATTCCATAGACTTAACATTGGACTGAATTTTGTGACGTTAGAGCTCCGCATCAGAATATCGTAGAGACTTGGGGGTGGGCTCATATCGTTCGGCTTAGTAAGCAGCAACAAATGCCAAGCCCTAGCAACTAGTTACAGTACCCTAGCAACCACCCCATTGGTTTAAAAAGGTGAGAGGCATCAGAACATCTTACAGACAAGTGGGTCTGGCAAGTAATCTTTAATTATTGCCATGGAAACTGTCCATTCCTAGCACCTATTTACCAACCAACATGATTTAGCTATATCTCAGCAACAAAACATCATAGAGACACAAGAGCTTTTTGTTGTTGTTGTTGTTGTTCTTTTGATTCACACACACATCCCTCTATTGGTTTTACCCTGTTAACTGTTTAGCTACACCCTAGCAACTATTTACTGTACCCTAGCAACCATGTAAATGAATGAATAAGACATCTCAGCATTAGAACTTTGTAGAGTCATGGGGGTGGGTTTATTTGACTCGGGCTATCGGTGAGCTTTAGGTATTGCCCTGGCAGCTTCCTGACCACACCCTACCATTTAGATTAACTTAGCAACTTCATATAATCATGAATAAGCCATATTTTAGTATATCTATCATGTTAAATCATGCTAACATCATGCTAATTTGTGCTGGCATCATGCTAAGTCATGCTATTTCATGTTAAAATATGCTAACATCTTACTGGCATCATGTTAAAACATTGTTTAAATAATTTTTGCTGTTGTAGGTTACTGAACATTTTTCATTGATTCATTTATAGTTTGTATGATAAAATGTTTTTGTTATATATTGTTGTATATCGTGTTAGGTAAATAGTAATTGTGACCATTAAAAGGCAATATATTGTTTCCAAACTTAAATAACTGGCTACACTTAGTCCCTGGACCCCAGTTTGAAAGTGTCCAGGCAAACACACATTTTTACAGTTTTCATTTAATGCTACGAATGCCCATCAAAATACCAGAAACACGAATTAGACAATGACATACAATTCTGAAAATACTCTACTTTATTAATAAACAAATGTTAAGTAAATATTAAACACAATCTACAGAAATATAGAGATCATACAAATGGGTAAATATAGTCATCCAAAACTATAATCATTAATAGTCTTTTAGGATGGTTGCATGAATTTTTCAAATTGCTTACATGGTACTTTACACAGTCATACATTGATCAGTGCACACAACACTGCTTCAAGTCAAACACCTGTTGTTCATGTGTGCACAATAAAGCTTATTCGGATACTGATTATTGTGATGTGAAACTACACAAATTTCATATATCCACTAAAAAACAAACAAAAATTGCTGTTACTTCTGCAATAAATGTGTAGTATTTAGTGTTTGTTTTTGCAGATGCTGCTTGGTTTGATGTTTTGTCATCTAATACAATGATATTTAAAGCTGCAATCTGTAACTTTTGCCTCTCTATCGCCATCTCTGTTCAAATTGTAAAGTTGGAAGTGGACAAGTTTAAATTCTCAACAAAGGCTTAAGAACAAGCTACAAGCACTTCACCATTCCAGCACCCACACACATGATATAGTATACAGATCTGTTTACAGACGTGACATAACCACAAGTCAAATTGACCTTTCCGGTCAACTTGGACCTGACAGCTTAAATTATAAATCATTATATGATTAATATTATTACCCATAAACTGTCCAGGGTTTCTGCTGGTGTTAATGATGATGGGCCTGACGTTGAGATTTGTGGCTCTGAGTTAAATTGAGCACATACAACGTATATAAGTTACATAATTATTCGGATGACAAAGTTAGATGAAGACTGAAATCGCTCACCAGGAGTTTCTGTGTTTCAATGCATCAGCGAAGCGCACTCCAGCGTGAGGTGGTTTTTACCTTTCTGGGCTTTGGCAGGATTTCCGAAAGCCACAGATTTGAATCTTGGGTCCAGCAGTGATGGCCCAGCATGCTGGGCTGTGTGGGTTTGGTAAAACCTTACACACAGAATAACAGTTGCCATCTTTGCCTCTGGTGCTATGTAGTGGCAACTTACACAAAGGTATCAGTCCATATTAATGTAGAACCACATGTCAGCCATAAGGATACTTCTGCCTTTTGTAGGTCCTCCATTGTCTTCTAGTTGTTTTTGTACAATTGGTGACCATCATTTTAAGCACCTTCCAAGATAGCTTGGATCAGGCTTATGCACAAAGGCCCTGTGAAACCATCATCCCACGATGGTGAAGAGCTGCAAATCTTTTAATATTATGTTACATGCTCTTATGTAAGTGCCCAATCCAATTGCCCCTGTCTCAAGTTCAAGTTTATTTATATAGCGCTTTTCACAATGGCACATTGTTACAAAGCAGCTGTACAAATAAAAATAGAATAAAAATAAAAATGGAAATGAAATTGAAAATTTATGAAAAGGAAGAACATTTAAATTAGGACAATTATTAAACAATGATAATCAATACAATGTAAAAAGCGTTATCCTAAGCAAATGTTTTAAGCTAATGTCAGCAGTCTCCTATGGACCCAAAACTCCAATGATGTATAAATTGAGAAAAAACCTTGTGAGAAACCAGGCTTAGCAGGGAGGGCCAGTTTAAATTAAGTGATTTAAACAAGTGAACTCCACAAGAGCATAACATTTTATTTATGTATCTTTTTAGAGGTAGAATGAAAAACACGTGATGAGCTGCATTATGAGAATGTTTCGCTAAAGAGATGTGTCTTTAAAATAGTTTTGAATTGCAATAGCATGTCTAAGCCCTGAAACAGCATCACAGAGACTATTCCAGAGTTTAGGAGCCAAGTGTTAAAATGCTCTGCCACCTTTAGTGGACTTTAGTGGACTACAACCAGAAGTCTAGAGTTTTGTGAGCATAAAGCATGCATTGGCTTGTAACAAGAAGAAGATCAGTTCATAGGGGCTAACCTGTTTAAGGCTTTATAGGTAAGCAGTAGTACTTTATAAATAATACAAAATTTAACAGGTAACCAGTGTAGAGATGACAAAATTGGGGTTATATGGTCATATTTCTTGGACCTGGTAAGAACTCTAGCTGCTGCCTTTTGGCTGTAGCTGGAGTTGTGCCTTTTGCCTGCATTAGCTTTTGCCTGCTTTAGAAATAGATAAGATGTTACACAGCTTAGTGATGTTTCTAAGGTGGAAGAAAGCAGTTTTAGTAATATATGCCACTTTATTTTCAAAAGAAAAGTAACTGTCTAATATGACGCACAAGTCTTTAACAGTGTTGGATAAGGCGACATTACAACCTTCTAATTGGAAACTGTAATCAGAGAGCTTGTGTTTACTTAAGTTTGGTCCAATAAGTAAGATCTCTGTCTTATTTAAATTTAAAAGAATAAAATTATAATTATCTGTCTGCCTTTTAAATGAAAAGGTAAATAGCTTTCAAACAAATTCATTAAATATATAGCTTGAAATAGTGAACAGCTATTAAGGCTAGTCTACTGGTTCATTATTTAAAAACCTTCCTAAACAAACAACTTATGTGATGCTGTTGTAGTTGTGATCAGGACATTAAGCTGTAGGGCTTAGGATGGCACATGTCTAAGCCTATTTAAAACTATGGACCTCCTTAACAGTGTCCCAGCATTTGTGTTTTATCTGAATTATATTTCAAACAATAGATAGGATAGATAAAGTGACACATTCATGTCGGCTAAGTTGCTTAGATGCAAGTGTGTTTACAACAGTAGCAGGCCTAGGTACAGGGGAAATGTTACCATCCTCTGAACCCTCCAAAATTGTAGGATGAGTGCTCCTCAAATGGCGCATTGTTGATAATGTATTGTTGCAGTAGGCTAGCTGCCTACCACAATACATACATCTTACTTTATTTGGAGTTTCCAAATAGAAATGCTCCCACACTATTGATGTATGGCATCTCTTAAATGGAGCCTCCATTTTATTTAAAAAATATGTCTATCACCTATGAAATTCTAAATTTCTAATTTATGCTGTGCTATCTGTCACCATCTAACTTAGCTTATACAAATGTGTCACTTTCTCTAGCCTATGATTTAAAATATTAAACTTTAAATGTAGCTGAAATATAACTAATCAAGTCGCACTGTAAATGTAACTATATTTTAAAACACCCTCTAGAATCAGCGACAAGCTTTTGACCATATAGATGGTTTTTCGCATGCCTATTACAGAGGCTCTGTCAGTCTCACCATTCTGCTTAGACTTTTCCCCTGGACAAAGCTATACTGAACCCTCAGCCTGAGTTTCTTCCAAAAGTTACATTCTCTACGGTGCATCTGGTTATACTTGAAGCCTCCGCCATTTGTTATGCCACAGCAGGAAAGGCTTCACTTACTGTGTCGAGTTTAAGCTCCTTAGACTTTTTTTAGTTAACATTTTTTGTGCAAAGCCTAATAAAACCAACAAAATTCATAATCTCCCCTTAAAATAAATACATTTTTAAATTGTATGAACAAAAAAAAAATAACTGAACTAAATAAATAAAATTAAACTAAAATACAAAGGCAATGAAATGTACATTGTAATATACCATTAAGGAGCTTACAAAAACATATACATCAAATGCAGAGTGTTGTCCAAGCCAAGTCGAGCAGGCCCATCTTTTGGACTAAGAGGTCCCCAAATAATCGAAAAAAGGATCCCAGATCCTGTAAAATAGAAAAGATTTGTCTTGTGATAAACTTAACCTGCTTATTAACTGCCAGAAGAGAATCAATAGGTGAGACATCAAATCCTTCAGGGAATTCTTTTAATTTAGTCAAAATAAAATTCCTGACCTGCAAATACCTAACCACGTTAGAGTTACCATATGTTACCACACTAGGTGGTAGAGTAACCACGTTAGTTACCCCAAATTTGTTCTCACAAACCTGTTAGAATCATCTTGAATAATATACCCTTACAACTTAGATGCCCTTATTATTCCAGTCTGCAAGACCAGCCTGAAGGCCAGGTAAGAAATTAGGGTTATCATGAAGAGGGGTTAGGTTATGTAGGAATATAGTTTTATATCATTGTTTGGTATGTGTTCATTATTTAAAACTAAAGAAGCAACAACAACAGCTAAATAATAATGTCAATACAAAGTTGTTCGCTGTTTATCCAAGTTCCTATTTCACCCGAGATGTATAATCATCGCCTTTTGGGTCTTCAACTCTTCCTGTGGATTAGTGGCCATCTGCTGGTGACTCAATAAACAGTCTAAGTCATAAGTGAATGGCCTGCCTAAGGTGTGAACACTTCTTTATATCTATGATAATGAAGTGGTCTGAGTGAATTATGTTGATGGGATTATGGGGTGATGAGACGCCAGGGTCTGGGGTGGGGTTGTTACTTCCAAATATGCTTGGTTTAAAGTTGTCACCTGAGTGCTTTGTTACCATTTGTAGGGACTGCCCCTCCAAATGGCTATAAATGTACTGTATGTTAACATTAAGTCAGACTTGATGACTGCAGTGCCCAAGCAGTATGCTCAGTGCCCAAGCAGTGTTCATCGTTTTTCTGCAATAAAGACGACTGCTGAAGAGAATCCAAGTCTCCTGGTCTTTGCTGAAAAAATTTCCAACAGATGGTGCCGTGACCTGGATAGAGCTTCTCATCTGACATCACTCCAGACTGAATTTACTCTTCAGCCTAACAAAGATTTGGTGAGTTTCACTCTATCAAAAGAACCTCAGACCAGTACATGTGGTTATCCTCTGCTGGGTCAGGGAAGTGTTGTCAACAGCCGCAGGATTCTGTTCAAATTAGTTATCCTCTGTTTATCAGGGAAGAATTTGGTTTTTCCTCTGCTTGGCCAGGGAAGAATTTGGTTTATCCTCTGTTTATCAGGGAAGAATTTGGTTTATCCTCTGTTAATCAGGGAAGAATTGTGTTTATCCTCTGTTTATCAGGGAAGAATTTGGTTTATCCTCTGCTTGGTCAGGGAAGAATCTGGTTTATTATCTGCTTGGTCAGGGAAGAATTTGGTTTATCCTCTGCTTGGTCAATATTGGGGGAACATATGAACTCCATAACTGCGTCAATTGACTGCGTCAATCAGGCTGAATTTGACATAAAAATATGGCATTCATCCAGATAAAGTATGGTCTATTGAAGAATGTAAAAAGGTGCTTGGTGCGTGTATTAGGAAGAAAAATGTCAAAGGTGTTATCTGTTGCCACAGAGAATTTTTTGTTTCAATAGCACAAGAGAACAATCAACGTATTGCTGAGCTAGAAGAACAAAACAAAGAATTACGGGCTCGGGTATCTTTTTTACTAAGAAGTTAGGCCAGAAAAAGACTTTAGAAAAATATGATCTAAAAAAATCCACACAGTCTAATAATGTATATCCCGACTTACAATCTTTGTTTAACCATGAGGAAGAGGATGTCTCTCTTAATGACAGCACCGAATTGATGGATCATTCAGTTAGTGCAGTTAAAGTATGTGGAGCACGAAAAAGAGTTAAAAGTAGAGTAGAAGAGGCAGAAATAAACCCCTCTGCACCTCCAGTAGAAGTAAAATTACAGACAACCATTAAAGCTCTAGGTCCTGAAGCAATAAAGAGACTTGCTCAAGGACTGCCATCAGCACGTGTTAACTTTTCTGAATTTAGGAAAGCATTAACAAAGAAGATGCGACTCTATGAAATGTCCTTAGTGGAAATCACCCAGCTTATGTCCCAGGTTTTAACAGAATCAGAGTTTAATAGTTTTGAAACTACTGATAAACTACTGACAAATTGTCCTGACAATGTATTAGGTGACAAAGGCCCACTTGTCCGTGCATGGTTTGATGGTCTTTTATCTGAATATAGAAATGCTTTGCATTTCTTGGATCTCATGTGGTCTAATGGAAGCCTTCGAAGCAATTTGAACAGGTTAGCCACTTGGGAAAGAGATGCTGATGTTAGGACAAAAGTGAAAGTTGCAGTAGCATCACTGAATAACTCCAAAATTGAAAGTAGGCAGGAACACAGATTTATGAAGAGAGAGGAAAAGTGTAACTACTGTGGAAAATTAGGTCACTGGGTGAAAGAGTGTAGAATAAAGCAACAAGATATCAGAAGAAACATACAACATAAGCCTTCCCCTGCTAAACCTGCTTACAACCCTGAGGTAGCCTCTACTCTTTCTAGTGAAAGCCTAGGACAGCTTGCTCAAGCACTCCTGAGAGCACAACAGGAACAGAAAGAGCAGCAAAAAAACTAATTGTTGGGGCTGTGAGTGCCTATCTTTCTCCTGTCATCTATCATAATGACAAAATAATTTTTGTAAAAGGCACCATAAAACAAAAGGAGGTTGATTTTTTTGCTTGATACAGGTGCAGAAATTACTGTCATTCCAATTGCATTAGCCAATAGTCTCAGTATTCCTTATCAAAGAACAAAGCTGTGTTTAACTGGTATAGTGGGTAATGACTCTGCTCTGTATGAAACATCCCCCATTGAAGTTCAGTTAGGGCCAAAGCTATTAACTACATCTTTGTTGTGTGCTCATTTAAATACTGGTGCCATATTAGGAATGGATTTGCCAAGGCAATTGCATTTAACACTAGACATATCTTTGGATGCTGCCACAATTAAAATAGCCACAGTTCAAATTTCTACAGACAGTGTATTGCTACCTCAATTTTCACATTTACAAGACCATCCTATATGGGCTAAAGACAAGGATGATTGTGAGCTCCTAACTACTGTAAGAACCTGTTAAGCTCACAGTAACCCCACCTCCAGCTACAAAACAATATCCAATTAATCAGGAAGCTGTGCAAGGCATCAAACCTGTCATAGAAAAATTACTGGAACAGGGTGTTCTAAATAAGACCAACAGCCCATGTAACTCTCCAATATGGCCCATTAAGAAAGCTAATGGAACATGGCGACTTACTGTTGACTATAGAGCAGCCAACAAACACATAAACAAGATTACTCCTTTGGTTGCAGATCCTTCCACAATTTGTAATGGGTTGCCTTTAGATTGTAATGTGTTTTCTGTAATTAATATGTCAAATGTTTTTTTCTCTGTACCTTTGCATGAGGACAGCCAACCATGGTTAGCTTTCACAGGTAATTATGAACAATATTAATGGACAAGGCTACCACAAGGTTTCCAAAACTCCCCAACCATATATCATCAGGCAGTAAGGCGTGACTTATCTGACTCAGAGTGTCCTGTCAACAGTCAACCATCATTCAGTATGTTGATGACATTTTAATTGCATCATCAGACAGAGATGTACATAATGCTGAACTATCAGCCCTTTTAGACTATTTGCATAAAAAGGACACAAGTGCAGTCTACACAAAGCACAAGTTGCTAAGGATCAGGTCACCTTCTTAGGGCAAACAATTGGAAGATGAGTTAGGTCTGTAACTCTGGATAGGGCAGCTGCTGTAAAGAAAATACCTCCATCCACTACCATCAAAGCACTCCGCTCATTTCTAGGCACCGCAGGATACTGTAGACCATGGATAGAAGATTATGCTTTACTGGCTCAGACACTATGATTTGTTAAAAGGACCTGTCAAAGACTCCAATTCTGTACATTTAGAAGAGCAACAGCTTAAATCATTCCATGCCTTGAAAGAAGCATTATGTCAAGCACCAACACTAGGCATTACGTAGCCTGACTGTCCTTTTGTGTTGTACGTGCATGAACATTCAGGATTCATGACCGCATACTATATGCAGGATCATGGTGGTATTTTGCGTCCTGTTCATTATTACTTTAGTAAGATAGACATAGTAGCCCAGTGCATGGGTCAATGTCTTAGAGCTGTACAAGCAGTCCACCTAGCTCTTTAAGCTTGTAGAAGTGTAGTAGTAGGACAAACCATAACAGTTAGGTGCCCACATGCTGTATCTACACTCATGAATCAAGCTAAAGTCACCTCCTCCTGTGGGGAAATTGCACTCACAGCCCTGAATGTTGTTTTGCAACGTGCTCCCGTCACTAACCCATCCTCTTGTATGATGTCTGCAATGACTGAGGTTTCTTTAGAGGGTGAAGAAGTGACTCATGATTGTGTTATGCTTACACACTCATCCCCAAGTGCCATTACGGAAACTCCGCTGAATAATGCTGAGTTTGAGTTGTTTGTTGATGGTTCAGCTCAAGTTGTTGATGGTAACAGACGAGCAGGATATGCGATTGCTGCATTGTCAGGTGTAGTAGCTTCTGGTCGCCTCCCAGATCCCCTCTCTGCACAAGCAGCAGAACTAATAGCATTAACTAGAGCATGCACACTAGCTTCAGGATCTACAGCAAACATCTATACAGACTCTAGATACGCTTTTGGGGTAATTCATGATTTTGGTGTTATATGGCAGAGTCGCCAATTCCTAACATCATCTGGGTCTCCTATCAAACATGCAGAGGTAGTCAGAGACCTATGACTTGCTATGACTCTTCCCAAACAGCTAGCCGTAATAAAAGTAAAAGCCCATCTCACACCTAACACAGCAGAAGCTCAAGGTAATGCTATTGCAAACATAGCTGCCAAATAGGCTTGGTCATATGCGACAGTACAGGTGTGTACTAGCATTGTAGCACCTAATTTCATTGCGCCTCCAGAATCCCTCATTGATCCCATACAAGGGAACCTTCTTGTAGAGATCAATGAGGGATTCTGGAGGCACAATGAAAGAATGTAAGGAGTAAGGAGCCCAGGGAAGAACCAAAGTGCAATAGGCCTTGGGGGCCAACCCTGTGGTGAAGACTAAGACTCTTATAGGTTTACTTTTTCAATAGCTTACCCCCACCTGACTGGTCGATAGGTGTCAAAATATTACAAATTAGGGCATGAAACAGTTAGAAAACTATACGATCACTGAAATTCTAAACATGAAGTGTGATAGGGAAATACCACTTGTCTGCGTGTTTTTCTCTTTGTTTTTTTTTGTTTTTTTGTGTTACAGATAGACAAAGCTTTGGCACTGAACACAGGAAAAGATCAAGGAAGAAGAATGCGGTTTCGAAACAATTCCTTGGTACTGGGAGTCAAGAATACGTCTCCTCTGGCCTGACCATATAACTGGACAACATACCGTGACCGCAAATTACAATGTGCAGCCTGATCATACTACTGACTATAGTGCATTGGACTCCAAAATCAACATATTTACCACGTTACTGAATATGTCAAGAAGTGCATTGTTTGCTGGAAGAGATGTGTGCATGCCTTATGCACCATCTGTGAGGGCAGGAATTCCATGGGTAGCACACCCTATTTCTGACTGCGACACCTGTTCTTTGTTACGTGCTGACACAAAGATGCTCCATAGGAACACATGTCACAATTTTACAGTTCCTTTAGCAGCACAATGTTGTACTCCAGGCTTAAGGTATTGCAACTAGACATCAGTGTCACCTATAATGACTGATCTGCTCATACCCATTGCATTCCACTGGTGTGTTGAAGCGCATTCTTCTGATTTTTGATTCTTCTGAAATTCCTCATGCTTCTTGTGGTTTTGTGTGAGGTGGTTATTCCATTCAAAGAAACCCTTGGATCACCCACTTGGCAGTATGATAATGAGGCAGAACCATGTATTAAGCAAACTAGAAGTTAATGGCTATTAATAAGTGGTGCAGGATTTCCTCCCCAATAGGCACATATTGGCTATGTGGATCCTCAATTTATAGTGACTTACCAGCTCAATTTAATGGACTGTGTTATGTTTCACCAGCCATCAGGGAAAACATACGATCTACACCAATTCAAACCCCAAAGGTAGCCAAAACTAATAACCAAGATTCATCCCATTTGCAGGATTCTGCCCCTTCTGTCAACTGGGAGAATGACTGTGTACCAGGCCTCACTTGCGCTCAAACCTGGTGGTCAAGAACTTATGGGACACTAATTCCAAATTATGGAGTATTGATCAAGTGAGAAGTCTATTAAATGCAGTACAGAAGCTGGCTAATAATACAGTCCTGGCCATTGGCAACATCTCCAATAGTTGACCCAAGTTGACCTAGTTGACCCAACTGACAACTTAGGGATTTATCAAAAGACCTTAGGGATTTATCAATGGAGCTACATAATATGACATTGGAAAATTCTTCATGGTTTAAAAACACTTTTGACAGGTCATGGCTATGGATAAAGGAGATTGCAGTTTGTTACTATCATTTCTCCTTTTGTGCTAAGCAAGTTTCTTTGTTATCAAATATTGCATACGATGGACTACCACTCCAACTCCTGATGTCATTGCAGCCTCATTAACAACTAGAAACTATTACCCATAAACTCAAACTAAAACAAGTAATATGCCTATAACTGTTAGCTCCAACAAGGTACAAGAATACCAACTTAGTCAATTACATAACATGTTGAAACTTTGTATATAGAATCAGTGTTTTCTTTTCTTTTTAGTTTTCCTTTTTTTTCTAGTTTTTCTTTCTTTCTCGAGTTATTTAGAACTCTCAAAGGGGGAACTGTAGGAATATAGTTTTATATGATTGTTTGGTATGTGTTCATCATAGCTTAAAACTAGCTAAAGCAACAACAGCTAAATAATAATGTCAATACAAAGTTGTTCATTGTATATTCAAGTTCCTATTTCACCCGAGCATATAATCATCCCCTTTTGGTGTCTTCAACTCTTCCTGTGGATTAGTGGCCATCTGCTGGTGACTCAATAAACAGTCTAAGTCATAAGTGAATGGCCTGCCTAAGGTGTGAACACTTCTTTATATCTATGATAATGAAGTGGTCTAAGTGAATTGTGTTGATGGGATTAAAAGGTGATGAGACGCCAGGGTCTGGGGTGGGGTTGTTACTTCCAATTATATAGCTTTCCTGTAGTTCAGTGGTTAGAGCATGGCGTTAACAACGCCAAGGTCATGGGTTCGATCCCAGGGATTGCACATACTCAATGTATAGTGATCAATGTGTAGTATAATGCAATGTAAGTCGCTTTGGATAAAAGCGTCTGCCAAATGCCTAAATGTAAATATGCTTGGTTTAAAGTTGTCACCTGAGTGCTTTGTTACCATTTGTAGGGACTGCCCCTCCAAATGGCTATAAATGTAATGTTAACTTTAAGTCAGACTTGATGACAGCAGCGCCCAAGCAGTACGCTCTGACCTGTAGAGTCATGTTCATCGTTTTTCTGCAATAAAGACGACTGCTGAAAAGAACCCATGTCTCCTGGTCTTTGCTGGAAAAAGTTTCCAACAGTTAACAAAGACGATTACCATAACCCTCCAATTTCCTAATTTGTCACCAATTATTCAACATATTCTTTAAAATATTATCATCTTTGGTTGAAGCATAAACCCTAGCAGGGTATATATACAGTAAATTATGCAGAGGATTCCTATTTAGGGATGCAGCCTTGCATCAAATCCACGTGGAATCCGGGTCATTTATAAACAGCCCATAAATAAATAAAAATGTTGGTGCTGCTAACTCCCCTGATTTAACAGGGAGGCACAAAAAACTGTAGCGTAGTCCAGGTCTATTTTTAGCAACTTAATGATGGGGCAGGTCGCACCATACATCAAGATTGTGTTTCACTGACTGTAACAGGGGAGTAAAATTTAAACTAAATAAGTCTGATATTCAAGGGGCGATTTTTAAACCCAAGTAAGAGAACCCTGTTGGGGACCATTGAAATAAATATGATATACTTTGGTCCAATCTAAACGAACTGTTGAGTGTCATAGCAAATACCAAAATAATTAATCAATTTTACCAATTTAGAAATAGATTTTTTATGAGACTCTAAATAAAGCAAAATATTGTTAGCATATAAAGATATTTTATGGTAGGCACCATATTATCCCAACACCATGGTTCACCACCCAACATGTTCCCTTGTGCATTTTATTTGCGTAAGCTCTCACCTACAGATTGCAATGACCGAGAACTCCTAGCCATGAAACTGGCATTGGAAGAATGGCGGCACTGGTTGGAGGGAGTGTCCCATCCTTTTACTGTGCTCACCGACCACAAAAACGTAGAATATCTTCGTTTTGGTTCAACCGCTTCGATTCAAGCGGTTGAATCCCAGGCAGGCCAGATTTTCTTTGTTTTTTACGAGGTTCAATTTTACTGTTTCTAATCACCCCAGTTTAAGGAATACAAAAGCAGATGCTCCCTCTGGCCAGACTGAAGAATTACCACAGTCAATAGCCCAAGAGGACGTGATTTCTAAAAAAACTCCTCGTGGCTCCCGTCCAATTGTACATTCATGCAGAGATCACCCACCTGAACGAGTGGAACCCATTACCTCTTGAATGCCCTGCGAACCTCACCTTTGTCCTTGAATCCCTAAGAAAATGCCTAATCACTGAGATCCACAAATCACCCAGCTCAGGTCACCCAGGTATAACAGCAATCCTGCAATTGATCAAGAACTGTTATTGGTGGCCTACATTTTCCACTGATACTATAAGATATATCCAGAACTGCTCCATTTTCCAGTCATCCAAGACACCTAAACAGCTTCCAGACGGCCTTTTACAATCATTACACACCCCTCGCCGCCCCTGGTCCCATATAGCTATAGACATTATCACGGATTTATCCAACTCTCAGAGAAACACCACTTTACTCACCATCATCGACCGTTTTTCAAAAGCTTGCTGCCTTATCCCACTACCCAAACTCCGCAACTCCTTTGAAACCACAGAGATTTTTTGGCCTACCCAATAACATTGTCTCAGACCGGGGACCGCAGTTCACCTTGAGAGTATGGACTACATTTTTTAGACACCTGGGTGTAAACGTGAGCACATTTACCTTAGTGAAGAGGTCTGGGATCAGGCACACACACACACCTCCTCGACACCAGGCCTTCCACGCCAACCAGCATCAACCAGCATCAAGGTCCCGCCCACGTTCCAGGTTAATGGGTGTGGTTATCCATTTTATCCACTATTATCACTCTGGTCTTCCCCTTAGACTATGCTGCAAAAAGCTCAGTCCCTGGTATGTTGGTCCATTTAAGATAATTAGACAAATTACTCCAGTTTCATTCCATCTTGATCTCCCTGCTAATTACCGTATTTTTCCAACCTTCTACCTGTCACTCCTGAAACCCGTTGGCCAACCTCTCAGAGAGTTGGAGGAGGGTCTCAGGAAGCTAACCCTCCCAATTCTAGTGGAGGGCGAGGAGGCTTACTGAGTTCGTAACCTGCTCATCTCGAGGCGCCCGGGGTGGCGCAATCCAATATCTGGTGAAAGGGGTATGGTCTGGAAGAACACTACTGGGTCAACGAGGGAGACATCCTTGACCCTGAACTCCTTGAGACATCCTTTGAACTTCTCACAGAGGAGTTCCATAGGGCTCATCAGGCAAAACCGGCCTCTCGACCTTGCAGAAGACCCCAGCACCATTTTCCTCATTTGCGTCAGGAGCTGCTTGCAAGGACGAAGAATTAATCTCCTCTGTCAAGGAGACCCTAGCTCCACCTCCTCTGTGCCACCAGGGGGAACTGTTACTGTAATTCTAGGTCACTTACACATGTTTACTCTTTTGCTAGTTTATATTGTGTTTGATCTCTGTACTGTTTATCGTTATTGCTTGTTTGCCGCCTGCCTTGATCCCTGGACTGTTTATATTGTATTGAATGTTTTCTGCCTGCCCTTACCCTTTGCCTGTTTGTCGTTTTTTGTCTTGCTCTGTCTACTTTGTTATTGTTTGCCGGTTACTGATCTCTGCCTATTTGACCACAAGTAATAAATATGCTGCAGATGGATCCCAGCACTTCTGACTCTTCATTCATTACAATAAAAGAAGGAAGAATAGTTTCCAACCATAGGGCAAGAACTTTAGCTACAAGCTTAAAATCTGGTTCATCACAGGTATCCAGTATGGAAATTGCTCTGGCCATGCGGTTGTGAGCTGTAAGTAGCTGTAAGTTGAAAAATTATTTTAAATGGGGAACTTTGTAAATAAATATTAAGCTGTAAATCATTTAACATACACTACATCAAAGTCAGATTCTGTTCTTTGTCCCTTGTTAGCGGTCAAGCCCCGAAGGGACGAAAACCCCTATTGAAACTGTTAGTTTTCTTCTTCCACTCTTCAGTCTATCGCAGCCCATAGAACCAAAAATAGGAAAGATGTGAAATTTGGGGAGGAAAGTCTGAAATGATTCCAAACTAAATTTATAGTCTCAAACTCTCTAGCACCACCAACATTTAGATTTTTGTTCAGCCAATCGGTTCTCCTACAGCGTATCCACAAATTCAATAAAGAGTACACAATAATAAATATAAGGCATATAAGGCCTTAGTAACGTCACCGGCGGGGATGACGTAGCGACCAGGAAGTATAAAAGCACATGCGGTGGAGACAGCGGCATCTTCTGTTGTTCAGTTCCCTCTATGTGTTTGCGTGCTATTTATCTTTGTTGTTTGTCTTTGGCAAGAGAGTTGTTTTCACTATGGCAAGCAAAGAAAAAGTTAAAATTGAAAAGCAATCTTTCAAATTGTGTGTTCCTCCCTGCCCACGCTTCACTGTGATACACACAGTTTGTGTGTTGCATGCTTGGGAGCAGATCACGCTCCATATTGTTCACGATGCAGACACCTCACGATGTGGACACACGATGCGGCAGAGCAGTGACTCAGATTGTGGGGTTCGCAAATGCATGTGGCAGAAGGAATAGAGAGAGGCATGTCCTTTTCTCTTTCCTCACCTGCCAGATCCAGCGCTCTCTCTCAGGGATCGGAAACACGTTCTGTAACAGTTTCTTCCTCCCTGGAGGAGCGCTCGGTGCTCCACTTATCTTTCTCTGAGGATGGAGATGAGGAGGGTACCGACGAAGTTGTGTTTGTGGACTTGCCACCACAGTCCATCCTGTTTGAGTAGCTTTTGGAGGTGGTGACTAGAGCTGTGGCCAAGTTAAACATCGACTGGCCAACTGAAGTACAGGAAGAGTGACCTAAGAGCATGCTTAATGAGCGATTCCTGCGCTCTAAGTCACTACCTCCACGCCGGGGCCTGCCGTTCTTTGCCGATCTGCACATTGAGGTGTCCAGATCATGGAATAAACCATACTCGGCCCACCTCTTTAGTCCCAATGTCTCTCACTAAGTTGTGGGACTTAAAGAGCATGGCTATGCAGTGATTCCTCGGGTTGAAGAGACGCTTGAGAGCTATCTCTTCAACCTGTATCTCTCGCCCAGTGTGGCATCATCCCTCAAGGCCCCGGTATTACCAACCAAGCTAAAAGAGATGGACGAGGAAGAAGAGATTAAAAACAATGACTTTATAGAGCTGCGTCAGGCCACAGACCTTTCACTTCGGCCCACCAAGGAGACCGCCAGAGCTATTGGCCGGCCATCGAAAATGCATCTATGGCTGACCCTGTCCAATATCAAAGAGAAGGACACGGCCTTTCTTTTGGAAACCCTGCTAATGCTTTCTGGACTGTTCAGCGATGCTGTAAATACAGTCGTTGACAGATTCCAGTAGGCCAAGAAACATGCAGTGGTGCTCCAACAATTTTTCCCTAGCCGCTCTCATGGGGTTGATAGGCGGGATCAGCCCCAGCTGTGTACAAGCTCCTCACACAGAGAAGTCCAAAAACAGACTTACTCGTACTCCCCCACAGATAGAACAGGAGTTGAGGCAGCGTTTCAGTTCGAAGTCTTTCAGAGAGATGAAGGATCTGAGGATTTTTATTATCAACAGGAAGGCTCCGGCCAAGAAGTCCTGACACAAGATCATCAGGATTTGCAGGGGCAGGCCCCTCTGAGGAAAGAGTGGTTTGCACCTTAGTAAACAGTGCCCATCTCAGTGCCCTCAGAAGATCGCGTTGTTAATCCTGCCACCCCCGGTGCTTCAGGGCACAGCGGTCTCCAGCAAGCCCAGCTCTCAGTTTACACCCGGAAATGTAGCGGTTCTGGGAGGTTCGCTACCTCCAAGGAGGCCTCTAAGCACACCAGAGGTCAGTCTCGAGAGACCAATTCCATTAGTAGACTATCTGGCTGTGTAGAAGCTTCTGCCAAATGTGTCACAATGGGTCCTGTGCACGGTGGAAAGAGGTTACAAGATTCAGCTCAGGTCTTGTCCACCTCTATTCAACTGGGTTGTTCCCACTCTGGTGGGCCTCGAGCAGGCTCTGGTTATGGAACAAGAAGTGGACACTCTTTTAAGGAAGAAGGCCATTGAGATGGTCCCTCCTTGCTACAGAGAGTCAGGGTTTTACAGCCGATACTTCATTGTTCCAAAGAAGGATTAGAGTTTGCGTCCGATTTTAGGTCTGCGTCTGTTGAACCGCTCAGTCATGCAACTCAAGTTTAAAATGCTCACACTCAAGCAAGTCGCGTCTCAAGTCAGGTCTGAGGACTGGTTTGTCACGATAGATCTAAAAGACGCATACTTCCACATGTCCATTCTTCTTCAACACAGGAAGTTCCTAAGAATTGCTTTCAGGGGCAAAGCATACCAATATCGGGTTCTTCTATTCGGTCTTCCACTCTGACCCCACATGTTTACCAAGTGTGTGGATGCTGTTCTGGCTCCACTGTGACTCCAGGGCATCCGCATACTGAATTACATAGATGATTGGTTGGTACTGGTTCAATCAGAGCAGATAGCGGTTCGGCATCGAGATGTTGTTCTCCCTCACATGAAATGGTTGAGTTAAGACTAAACGCAAAGAAAAGTGTGCTTTCTGCAGTAAAGAGGATCATTATCTAGGCATAGTTTGTGACTCGACCACGATGCAGGCACACCTCTCTCCTGCTCGGATTGAGTCGATCCTCACAGTAGTCAAGAAAGTGAGAAAAGACCAGTCACTCACTGTCATAGAGTTTTGCTTGTATGACAGACAGACTGTTGGGTCTGATGGCAGCTGCGTCCAATGTGATACTTTTTGGCAAGCTGTACATGAGACCCTTGCAGTGGTGGCTCAGGAACAAAGGGTTTTCCTTGAGGGGCACCCCGTTGCACATAATCAAGGTCACGGGCTAGGCACCTTAGACATGTGGAAGAAACCCTGGTTCCTGTTACAAGGCCCTGTGTTGCGAGCTACTTGTCGTCATGTAACGCTGACGACGGACGCCTCCCTCACGGGCTGGGGGGCAGTCATGAGTGGCCGCTCTGCCCAAGGTCTGTGGGAAGGTCCCCATCTCATGTGGCACATAAATTGCCTGGAGTTGCAGGCTGTGTTTCTAGCATTGAAGCATTTTCTCCCTGAGAGACCATCATGTTCCAGTTTGCACAGACAACAGATCGGTGGTCTCTTACATAAACCGGAATGGGGGGGTCTGCATTTGTGCCCTCCTTTACAGGTTGGTGCGCCAAAACCCTTCTGTGGGCCCAGGGAAAACTGCTCTCTTTAAGGGCAGCGTACATCCCTGGGCACCTCAATCACCTCAATCATTTTACTGCAGCATTTATGAGATATGGGGCATTATTACATTTAAAAGAGGTATAAAGACCCCATTTCTAATAAGTAGAAAAAAACAACCACCAGTTCTTATTCAGGACGTCCCATACTATATGCACACCACATATGAAACCATTCTACTGCAGCATTTATGAGAT
>JAZGTJ010007451.1:0-22822 GCA_036877575.1 Botia almorhae
AGAGACATGATCTGCCGGTGCAATCATGGCCTAGACATCAGTAGTCTTTCCTTACAGGTATCTTCAACAGAGATTGGTTTAAGGTGTTCCAGATCATCAGCTGTGTAAAGTAGAACTGACACTGATGGTTCCATCGGCGTAAAAGACCACTTGAGGTGATTGGACATAAATTCTATAATTTACTTAAATCTTTTTGTATGGTTAGTTATATGTACGGAATATGTGTGCTGTACAAAACACTTTTATTAACTTATATTAAGTGAGGCTATCTGTGGACTCTCTCTTATGTTTACATTTATTTCATCTTACCTGATAATAATGCACTGGTTTTCTTTGGCATCCATCATTTTTGTGTAGGCAGAATTTGCAATAGCAAACAGATGCCTGCCAAAAACAGTAAGTATAACATGAGATTAAAATTTAAACATATTTTTATTTTTTATAGTGTATGATACAAAGTAAAAGTTTAAACACTGTTAAATTAATGAATGAACTTACGGAGGGTTCTCTCCAAGTGCATGCCCTTTGTGTTGCAGAACCATATCTGTTCCATAGATGTTGAACATCTTGTAAGGGTTAACAGACACCAGGATACTTCCAATGTAAGTCTTAAAGGAGAAAAAAGTTTTTTTCATGTCTTATGTTTTCGTATTCAATTAATAAAAATTGTACACAAGCCACAGTGGGGCTGTTTTAAAAAAGTATTTACAGAATGAAAACATTTTCAAACATATTTATGAATCTTTTGGAACACATAATACATACTTTAGCACTATTCCTCTTCATATTCCTCTTTCTTTAAAACTAGGCTACATCGATAAATATAAAATGGGCTTTGAAATCTACTTACGTATATCAAATTGCGGTCAAACCTTTTCTTCAGATTCAATAACACAGCACCTTCATGCAGTTCTCTAGGGAAAGAGTTTAATCCTTTATGAAAATACATTTTCTTTCAAAAGTACATATGCATTCTCAGTGTAAAGTATATAGAGCTGTTGGATTTATTGTACATATTGATCATATTCCATATCATATAAAATATCACCAAGCATTTCAGCAGCACACAGTAAATTGAAATTAAATAAATTCATACTCAAGCTGTGTCATGTCCTCAATCCCATCCTCTTCTGCATATTCACGGTACAACATTGTGGGCAGACTTCGAATTGAGTACATCTGAAAAGCATATTTTATTACCAGACATTGTACATTTTTTTTTCAAAACAGTCACTAAGTATGATGAAAATCCACTTTTAACACAATAATTACTTCAGAATGCATGATACCTGTACGTTGTTGTAATATAGCTGGTTTGGCAGATGTATTTTGAGATGTGGCTAGTGTTCCTGTTCTGGGTTTAATATGTTATGTTTGGTTTTAGAATGTTTATTTACCAAAATCATTCAGAGCAAATATTGTTTAATATCCAGTCATTATCCAATTGTCCCTTGTTATTTGAAATAGCCTGACTTTCTTCTGTAATGTTTTGGAACATTCCAAAATGGCACTTATCAAACTCTGGCAATGTTTTGTCATTATAAAAACATTTATTTTCCATTTGAATAAATTTGTAGTGTATGATAATTCCACTCACAGAAACTGAGGAAACAAAATGAACATACATAAATCTGTGGATTTTAACACTACAACAAATATGGTTGACAGGGACAGACTGTCAAAAAACTGAGCAAATGTTTCTTAACCAGATAAGTTACCTTGTCGTACCAGTTTCCTTGCGGTTCACCTTCCCTATCTGGTAACCATGCAGGCCCTGTGCTATCTGTCTCCTGGCCAGGAAACACTGGGATGACAAAATTCTCCAGTTCTTCATCCCTATACATGGACCATTTCGTGAGGTTCTGAACAGTATGATGAGGCAGGACTCTTTCTGAAGACCAGACATCATCTGGCTCATGAGCATCTATTATTTGATTTTGAGCCCAATGTTCACCAGATTGATCCTGAATCTGTGGGGTCACCACTGCATACCTTGGGTCCTCTGGAGAACGTCCCAATGTTGACGGCAACTTGTAGGATGCTTTGCGCAAGTTAGCATTCATCAAGGCATTTCCCAGAAAGGGTGATGTGGTTGCTTCACTTTGAGCTGGTTTACCTCTTGTCATAATTGATCCATCAGGCAATCTGTAAGAAGCTTTACGAAGGTTTTGATTCTGAAGGGCATTGGACAACATCGAAGGGGGGCTTTGTGCTTGTTTTGGATTTTTAAACAGGCCAGTGGTATTAGGCAAGCGATAGTTGGCCTTACCGACATTTTGTAATGCACTTGACAAATGAGATGAAATTGATTTCTCTGGTTCCTGTTCAGGGCTCTTAGTCAAGAGTGTTCCATCAGGAAGCCTGTAGGAAGCCTTACGAAGATTAGGATTCTGAAGAGCACTTGAAAGAAGTGAAGGGGATGGCTGTTCTGGCTGCTGGTTTCGGGAAAAGAGAGATCCATCAGGGATTTTATATGAAGCTTTACGTATATTGACATTCTGTAGGGCGCTTCCCAAGTATAGTGAGGATTTTGCTGTGTCAGCTGTTTGTTCTGTGTTATTGGATATAAGCGTTCCATCAGGAAGCCTGTAACTTGCTTTTCGAAGGTTTGGATTCTGAAGAGCGTTGGATAACAGTGAAGATGGAGCTGGTTGTGCTGGCTCATTTCTTGATATTATGGTACCATCTGGCAGTCTATAGGTAGCTTTTCGGAGACTAGGATTTTGCAATGCATTTGACAGTACAGATGTTGTATTCTCCTGTTTTTGTGCTCCTAGATTTCGAGATATTATTGATCCATCAGGCAGTCGAAATGAAGCAGCTTGAAGACTTGGATTCTTTAATGCATTTGATAAAGGGGAAGAATGTTCCTGTGCTTGCTGGAAAGGTGTTGGACTCTTTTGTAGTGGAGAGGTATATGATGCATTTCTTAAGTTGGGATTCTTAAGTGCATTTAACAGTGATGTTTGTTGACTAGGCTGTGACATCACTGGAGCATTTACAGATGTATTTCGCTGAAGAGGTGATATATATGAGGCACCACGTAACTGAGGATTTTGTAGTGCATTACTTAATACTGAAGAAGACTGCAAAAGGTTCTGTGGGTCCTGCTGAACAGCTGGTGTTGTAGAATATGGAGATGTGCTTCTTTGCAGTGGTGAAGTGAAAGAGGCATTACGTAGGTAAGGGTTTTGCAATGCATTAGAGAGTGTAGAGGAACCCTGACTAAGTACTTGAACTTCATGAGGTGCCACTACAGAATAGGGAGAAGCAGACCTTTGCAGAGGTGAGCGGTAAGTTGCATTACGGAGCATTGGATTTTGTAATGCATTTGTTAAAGCTGGAGAAGAGCTCAGAGATACACTTTGGTTGATCTGAGTCATTGGAGATTTAAACCTTGGAAGTGGTGAACTGAAGGAAGCACCAGCAATATTTGAGTTCTGTAAAGCGTTTGTTAGTAGAGGGGATGGTGCTTGTTCAAACGTCTGGGCAAATTGTGTTATTTCTTGAGGCTGAGGACTACTACTAGGTGGAAAAGGTGATCTGAGTGAGTTACGGTTAATTATTTGTTCATGCAAAGCGTTTCTTTGAATAGAAGATGAGAGGTTTGGTGATGGGGAGCGTACAGATATTGGTGAACCAGCTCTCACTGAAAGCTGAGGTGATGGACATGGAGTTGGTACATGTCTTATAGACAGTTGTGGTGAAGGTAGTCCTGGTTGTTTAACTGGAATCTGTTGAGGAAACAGTGGCTGAGCATTCATTACAAGAGGGTGACTTTGCCCTCTTATTGATTGCCTTAGAGGAACAGGACTTATTGGTACCCTCACAACAGGACGTCCTCTCCCAACAGGTCTATGAAAACCTCTCTGTGGATTTGGTGTTCCAGGTGGAAAAAATCTCTTTGAGTCTTGAAAACCTGATGGTCTGGAACCTTGTCTTGCCAACATGACTGGGGAAGATCTAGTACTCTGATTTAAGGCTCCTGAGCCCATGGGGACATGATGGACAGAAGATCTGAATGGAGCAACATTTTGCATTTGAGGTGTACCATGATGACTTTTTCTTTGCAAAATTGGATTAACAGGTGATGGCTTTACTTTTCCCATTGGCACTTTGTTGCCTCCAAATCCTCTAAATCTACGTGTGGAGGAACGAGTTGGAAGATGTTGTGATTCTTGTTGAATTCTGCCAGAATATACTGATGCTGATGGGGACAGAGGACGTGAGGACCTAGAAGCGAGGGGGGATATTGGTCTTGAGGACATAGGTCTTTGAATGGGAGATGTGGCTCTGTGGGATGGATATCGTAGAGATCTTTCCTCAGAAAATTGTTGGCCTGTTGTTGAAAGTGGAGGGCTCCTTCTTCTTAAAGATGGTTGTGGTGAATGAGAACTTTTCCCTAAAGACCTTGATGATATGAAAGACTCCTGATTACCTCTACCAATTGGCCTGAAACGAGATTTTATTGGAGAGGTAGGGGTAGCTTGAGCAGTTTGCCTTATGGGTGGCCTAGGAGAAGACGGAGGGCTTCTCCTTCTCATTGAGCCTTGTGGAGACATTGGAGGACTCGCTCTTCCATTAACAAGAGGAGACTGTGCTCTAGAACCAAAAGGCTTTCTTTGAGGTGCTGGAGATTTTCCCCTTAAAGAGGCCAAAGGTGATGATGCTCGCCTGGATGGTCGTGGAGAAGAGGGAGGGCTAAATTTTCTCCTTTGGATGGGAGAAAACTGTCTTTGTGCATTATTATTGTACAATGGTGGGACAAACATCCTAGACTGCCTTGGAGAAAACCTTGGATCCATCTCTTCATACATATCATATCTTTGGTGAAGTATTGGGCTGCTTCGACCAGGTGAAAAATTGCTTTGTCTTAAGGAAAGCTGCGGTGATGGTATATGATTTGACTGTCTTAGTGTTATTGGTTGCATTGTTTCTTGTGAAAAATCAAGCCTCTGAAACATAGGATCTGCATAGACTAAAGGAAAAGTTACTTGATCACTTACAGTGGGATCAAATCTCCTTGCAGAAATAAGAGGGGACGCTGGTGTTGAGAGTGGTATGGGTCCAACAGGCCCAAAAGAATGTCTGCTTGGGGCAGGTGATACTGGCATTGGAGATGGAAATAGTTTTGTTTGAAGAACAGGGTAAGATGGCATTTGGGGTGATCGTGTTAAAATTGGACTACTAGGTGGTATAATAGGAGCTGGTGTTGGTATCTGCTGAATAAACATGGGTGTGGGAGATAATGACCTTTGTACTGCTTCACTTTGTTGTGGAGAATACAGAGGAAGCCCCACAGGTAAAGAAAACGGCTGATTTTCAAGCTGGTCTGAAAACATCTCAACATCATTCCTGGGGATCCGAGGCATTGGACTTGAAATTTCAAGTTTTTCCTTTCCGAACAATTTTACTTGTGGTCTTGGGAACCTGAATGAATCCTCAGTCATTAGTCCTTCATTTGGTATTTGTACATATTCATTACCATATATTTCACCAGTGGTTACCATACTTGGTTCTGCTGGTTCCATAACATCCTCTACTGTGTAGATAAATGGCTGGTTAGCAACCATCTGAGGGTCGAGATAACCTGCATTGGTATCTCCACTGTAACTGTACTGACTTTGAGGGTATACATTTGGATAACCTGAATACGCCATGTAGGCATCTGAAAGACCTTCATAGTGGCTATAATAATTTTGTGGCTCACCATAATACTCTAGCTGTTCTGGGTAATATCCATAGTCATAGTATTCCAAACCTTCAACAGGGTATCCAAAATCATCTTCCATAGCAAAACCCATCTCATCATAGTATACCATACCATCAACAGGGTATCCATATTCATCCAGTCTCTGCTGCCTGTAGTCATAGTTCATTCCATCATCATAATATCCATATGGCTGCCTTCCGTCGTACTCATCATAATAGTCCTCATCATAATAACCATATTCATCTTCATACATGGGATCATAGTAATCATTTTCCTCATCATAGAAACCATATTCGTCTTCAGGATAATCATAATACTCCTGGTCTTCTTCAAAGTAGTCATACTGATGTGGTTCTCTAAAGCGTCCTTGGCTATAGCTGTCATGGTTTCTGCTTCTATATCGGTTATTTCTCCCATAACTGTTTTCATCATAATCATCTTCCTCATAACTAAACTCACCCTCATCGTATTCAAATCCTCCATTCTGATAACCATGATATCGGTTCACACTCGACCTGCCATAACGAACAGAGCGACCCAATTTTCTAGATGTTTTGGAGATGAATTTATTAGTTAGCCAATTAGCTGCTCCAGCTATCTTCCCCAGAGCCCATCCTTTACTTTTGAATTGTGCAGCCCCAGTTTTCTTTTTACCAAAGAAGCCTTTAAATTTGCCTCCGAGACCTGATGTCGCAGCTGCAGTTTTATTTGCCTTACCGCCGATCTTAAGTAATAAAAGTGTTTTTCCTCCCTCCTCTTTTTTACCTTTCTCTTCATCTGCTTTTGACTTTCCAAAGCCTGAAAACAACTTTGATGTACTCTGCAATGCCTTTGGTGTCATACCTTTATTTTTTTTGCTTCCAGACAATCCCATGAAGAGCTTAGATGTGGTTTTTAACCCTCTTTTTGATTGTTTTACAGCTGGCTTTGAAAAAAAGGGTGACTTTCCTGTAAACCCCGTGAGAAGCTTAGAAGCACCTTTTAAATGAGCTTTTGCGTCCTCTTTTTTCGGAGCATTCTTCTGTGGACCCTGAAGAGAAAGGCCCATCATAGCTGAGGAGGCTCCTTTCAGATTGATGTCCTTCATTTTACCCAGCTGAATTTGTGGCTTCTTTTCTTCTACTGGTTGGCCACGCTTACCTGGTTTACCTGCAGTTTTCATTGCCATAGCTTTGGAAGCTCCCTTCAAGGCGGCTTTACCTTTTCCCCGTTTACCTCCACCACCTTCACTTTGCATATCCTCTTCATCCAGCAGCTCACTGTCGTCAACCTCACTCTTCTCTGCCTCTGAGGCCTCCTCAGATTCACTGGGAGCTGCTTGCTTGCCTTTCCCTTTCTTCTGCTCTTCTTTTCCTTTGCCTTTCGCAGGCTGCTCTTTTCCTCCTTTCCCTGCTTTCTTCTCATCTTTTCCGCCTTTTGTTTCTTCTTTTGTCTCTGGAGCTTTTCCTTTGTCACCTTTCTTAGGTGCAGCTTTGTCTCCTTTCTTTGGTGGCATTTCTACCTTCTGCAAAATTCATGCTAATGCATGTCACTGTATCAAAAATGGATGGTCAGTGACAGAAAACTCACAGACAGCTATATAAATGTTTGATGTGGAAATACGGTTCAACAAAGTGCAATATCGTGCAAATATAATAAGATCTCCTGCATCATAATAAATATAATAAATGACTAATTTAGTGTCTTGAATGCGAGTCAGGAGACTTTCCAATTAAAACTCAAAAAAGACAAAAATCTGCTAGTTCCTTTTGTGTAGGACTCTACCTTACAGGTGTCATTCTTCACTTAGGAAATGTCCAGCAGGTGCATGTAGTGCTAATTTTGGCGATTTGGTGAAGAGATTTCCCACAGACAAATGGGTCTTTGTCCACTATTGCAAGCGTCCATGAA
Organism: Botia almorhae; assembly: GCA_036877575.1. NCBI lineage: Eukaryota > Metazoa > Chordata > Actinopteri > Cypriniformes > Botiidae > Botia > Botia almorhae. The sequence goes on from JAZGTJ010007451.1 coordinate 7,604, forward strand.
TGTCAGTATCCTTTTAAGTCATGTGCTACAAGCTTTTCTATGCCTTAGGAAAAATACTCCAGTTTCATTTCCTTTCCTGTAAGTTTTGCAGGTAGCGTCCTTCAAGAGCTCCAGATGCATGTGGCTGAAAGTATGCGAGGGCTTCCCGAGATAGTTGCAAAGGGCACCTTAAATGTATCAACTACACTGACTTAGGGTAACAGTATCTCTTTGGCTCATTCCTGTATAAATAATGCATGTTGGCTGAGCTGTTACTAAACTGTGTCTGAGAACATTTCCAAAAATGACCAAAATATAGTAATGATCCTGCACAAAGAAGAATCTCCCCTCCATAACAGTTTGGTGTTAAAAGTTTGGTGTTATTGAATCATTAAACAAATAATATTTGAAACTGTCATTCCAAGCAAGCATTATTGTCTGATCTTGCTTGAACCATAACTTGCGGCAGAGATACTTAGATCCACTGCGTATCATTAGCCACATATTAGAAATATTGCAAGTAGTAAACGAGGATAGCAAGAATCCTAATCTGTGCACTGATATCATTTAAACTGTTAATTGATGTAAAATGCATTGGTTAATCAATAGTGTTTGAGTGTTTCCGCTCAAGTTTAGTCTAAAAACTTAGTAAAAGTAAAAACTTAGTTTAAGTATACACAGATATTTAATATTTCTTGTTAGTGTAAATAAGTTTTCTGCTTTGTTACATTTTATTGACTTTAGGCAGTTTTACTTAGGGGCATGTCTACATACAGAATTATGGTGGTACCTTTCTGGTACCATCTTTTTGAAAAGTAACTGGTTATTACTGACAAGAATCACATCACATAGACACACATATATATATATAAACTGAGTGGTTATGTCACTGTTGACCACTTAATATTCCAACAGTTCATGACACTGGTTGGTATTAATTCTTAATGGCTGGTCTGTATTCAGTTCACTAAGAAATAATAAAATATTAATTGGAAAAGCTCTAAATATAGAGTCAACCCATTCATTGTTAACCTCGGATATTCACATTCACATATGTAGCTACAATAAATATAGATTATTATTGCTTATTGCTGCATTTCTGCTTCGCCCCCTCCTGTTCTCTTATAATTATGAGAAGCTAAGCTGCCTTCTGTCAATAATGTATGCATATCATGTTTTTCGATACTGAACAGATATGTCTAACAGTCTAACAACATCTGTTCAACTGTCAATATCATTAAGTTCTTCATTCTTATTGCATTCATAGCAACACATTCTTTAAAAAATTCATTGCAACATTCTTATTCAAAATATATATTACCTATAGCTAAAAAACAATATTATCAGGGTAAATAAAGCAGGGACTCCTAGCTGTGTTGACACATAGCTTAGTCACCTGACCAGACATAATGTATACCTTAATCGAGCCTGTTTAAATCTAAGCTTAGCTATTTACCAAGACGAAGTGCCATATAGGATTACAATCAAGTGAAAAGGACTGGATTCAGTTTCAGATAGTTTAGAAGTAAGTTATACGAGTTAATAGATTAAAGCTTTGCATTGACTCATGCCATACACATAAATGTTAAACATTACATTATATTATATATTATTTTACACATAAAAATAAGAAGGAGCTGCTACAACACTAACATAACAGTGCAGTTCCATCTCCATACTGTCTACATAACTTTTCATTTACACACTTAATACTCAGGTTTTGTAATTCAATACAATAATTACATCACAGCTAAAGCAAAGTGCACTGTTGTCACACCTCAAGTAAGTAGTGTTGATAAGATTAATGACCCTCTTTGTGTTTAACAATGGCAGCCCTTAATTAATAACTAATGAGGGGAAATCTTCAACATAGCACATCTATACAGTCTATATAGGAGTCTATAGAATGAATATCAAATTAAAGAATTTTCCACTTATAATGAAACAGCCAGATTCCAAAATAAAAATTATAATCTATAGTACATTTAGAAGGGTCATAAACAATTTTAAATGTAGTGTTATATACATTACCACAAAATATCTACACATCAAATAGATATAAATATCAATAAAGTTATATTTTAGAAAATCATGATATTTAAGGTGTTTTAATAATGTTAACTTAAAAGTAGAGGTTTACAAGTACCATTTCTTGAAAAAGGTTAAAGCACATTAAACCCAAAAAACATTCTTTCAATGTTTGCTTACTCTCAAGTTGTTTTATAGGTTTTCCTTTTTTTACTTTCATTCCGTGGTACACAAACATAGATGTGACGGTCTCTGTTTCTTTTCTCATTTATTGTATGGAAAGAAGAACAGTATCAACATTTTCCAAAATTTGTCAGCCTCTGCTCCATGTTCAAAGTCATAAATGTTTAGGACAACAGAGTGTGAGTAAATGATGGCATTTTTTTATTTCAAACTTTTATTTTCGGGTGATCTAACCCTTTAAGTTGCTTTCTGTGGTATTTATGCCAATGAGTTAAATGCTTACCTTACAGTGGCTTTCAAAAAAATCATCTGTTGTCTTACATCCGAACTCTCCTATAAAATCTCTTTTTGATGAGAGGCACTCGTCAGCTCTCCATGGCTATATAATGTTCTATAGAATAACGTTTCCTTCCAAGCCATCAGGACACTGAAACATCAGCGTGGTCTATTGAACTATGCTGAACTAATACACTGTGTATGTTTCAAAGAGCTGATCAATTGAGTGGACTGTTTAAAAGCTCTCGGCCTGCACAAACATTCAGCTTCTAAAACTGCTGAGATTTGAAACAAAAGCCCTGCTAAATTGACTTTCAGCCCAAAACCATTTAACCTTTTTCTAGGATTTGAACAATAGACATTACAGGACACAAAACGCTATCATGCCGCTGTGAAGCTAGCAGGTAAACATGATGTGTATTGTTCTAAAAACCACAGGCCTGACTCTGGTTGCTAGGCAAACAAACGACATCACTTTTAGAATGTTTAAAATCCAGCCCAACCCACAATCACACTATTACACACAATATTAATGGCTACCCTGTTACTGACTAATAGAATATTAGACATGTCAATGGTGTGGTTAAGACACAAACCATGCACTCACATTCAATTTTTTAATTTGGCCTGATTTCTCATGATACCCCATTGAAAAACATCCATGGTTCACAAAAAACAACAACTGGACTATATTGGGAATAGCTAATGGTTGGAAACAAAACGAAGGGCCTTTTAAACAATTTTAACTTTAACCATATAATTATAAAATATATACTATAAAGCAATAGTGTACATATTATATTAAACCATTATTTTAAGTGAAATTCTGATTGGTCCGCAAGGGGGCATCAAAGCTCTTTCGATAAGTACTTTTGCTTCACATTTGAGCAATGCAGTGTAATTCCACAGTTATGATAAAACGCTATTCGTCAAAAAAAGAGAAAACAGTATATTTACAACCTACATAGGGAGGTTCATGAGTTTTGAATAAAGTACCATATTATACTACTGTGCAACAGCAATACATTTACTGTAGTTACTGTGTAGAAATCGTGGACTTTTCAGAGAACAAAAGCTGATTTAAAATAAATATATGCCTTTATTGGACTCTACGTTGCTTTGGATAACAGTATCTGCCAAATGCATACATGATTACAAAATGTCAGCTTTGAGTAATTAAAACTCCTGTACTTTGTTGATTGCCCTGATATTATGAGAGCATATATATGGCTTGTAAAAGTAGTCACATGACCAGAGCCTTTCAATGCCAGTTTGCACCATTGCACACCTATTAAAAACTTACTCAAAGTTTTGTGGTTCTACTACAGTATTGCTGTGACCAGTGGGAAATAGACAATTTTGAACAGGCAACCATTGACTACACTGAATTACAGTTACATCAAAAAAGAAATATGCATTTATTACTGGTTTATAGTTTATAGTTTCACAGTTGTCTATTAAATTGTTACTTTATTATCTGGAACTGACTGTTTAGTTTCCCACTGAACATACCTGTGACTGTGAATAAAGCACATACTATTAATATCTTATTATAAAAAGACATTCAGTTTTTTATGTTATTCAAGAAGTAAAACGCATCTAGCCTATTCAGCTGGAAAAACATTAAGATTCAAGTGATACAAGAAAAAGTGCTCCAGTTTATCATGTCAAAGACATATCACAGGAAAAACATAAGGCAAAACCCTATAATAACAACTCATCCCCAGCAGTAAATGATGCATCATGAAGTTCTAGAACCCGAAGCACACGGGCCCTGCAACCACACACACACATGCCCACACACTGCACCATATGGTCTCAGCATCAGGTGTCACGTTTTCAAGCGTAGCTCATTGGCACTGCATTCTTACCTTTATCAGTCCATCAAAACTCATTCAAAACAACTCCAGCGTAGAAACATCAACCCTCATGTTATTCCAAAACAGTTTCTTAACATCCCGCTCATCATTTTAGCACTTCAAAATGTAGGCCAATTACACAAAGAGCCATCAAGCCTGAAGTGTAACAGCCTTCCAGCAGCTTGATAATTTCCCACTCCACACTTGCCTGTTGTGTTGTACAGCCCGAGTACCTCAGCATACATATTTAATGTTGTCTATTATGCTAGTTTTCTGTAATGAATAGAGTGGGCAGCTCTAGGTTTTCAGGCAAATACAGACAGTAACAGCCCACATCTTGTGAGTATAAAGATGAGTCACCGTGTTCCAACACAGCAGACGTCAAATTGTGAGTTGAAGTCACTGATGCACTGACAAGCACCTCTAAAAGCACAGAGCAAAAGTCCTCACGACATAACAATACTGTATCAAGGGTGTTTCTAAAGTGTTGCCTAAACACAAGAACGTAATATGATTACACTGAAGTTTAATGCTAGACACACAACTTTGTTTAGCTGTGAAACTCATTTTAGCTTTTTAGCCATTTTAGTTTTTATCATTTGTTACTTTCCATGAAATATGTGCAACTATGTGAAAACCATTTGTTATCTGACGTTGTTTTATCTGTTATTAAAGGGGTTTTTGCCCTTTAAAAACATTTTTATAATGTTATTAACCATGAACAGTATAAAAGTATAAGAAAAACAGTATGAGAAAAAAAATAATCAACCCACCTGGAGAAACTTTTTGTACAATGAACATATCCTTCAACTCCTAAGAGCACGGTGTATCTTCTCTGCTAGTAAGAATCTTGAGTGTGCTTTAGGTAAGGGTGAACTTTGATCTTTTTGAAACCATGACAATAGGATTGGTTTTAGGTGCTTGTAAACGCTGTACAAACCAGGGACTGTTTGAAGTTTTGATCCCTTTAAACCTTTTATTTTTATGGTGGCAATTGCTTTGGGTCTAAACATGTTTTTAACGTCACCTTAGTGATGTTAAACATTTTAAAAGTTTTTTTATCTTAACCAAAAAAATGGCCATGAAAGGCAAAACAACGCATTTAGTGAACACAGCAGGGTTCAAATGTCTCAGACCAATAGCAAAATGCTTATATTGTAGTTCTTTTTTTATATTTTTCCAATTTTAATAATTTGACAAAACAATTTGAGGATTGAGGAATTAACTATTTAATTAGTTAATTATTAAAACTAGTTAATTATTTAACATTTTTCACTATTGCCTAAATCTACTCAAGTTTGCAAAGGAATAAAAAATGCAATTTTTTATTTTTAAGTGAACTATTCCTTTAAGCTTGTGCAAATCCTGATCTTATCCCAGCATGACTTAATGTTCCAAAGAGCATTCTGTGTGCTTAACGACACATGGAAGCAAGGAAATCTGACCTTTTGTACAAAGGCGTTGACACGGTCAATGTCACAAATTTACTTATTTGATTAGAACTAGTGCAGAAATTTCTCATTTCTAATTTACTTTAAATCATATCAATCCTTTGTTTGGAATGTATTGTAAAGCATTAAAACACGAACTGTATTTCCAGGTTTAAATCAGAATTTAAACCCCAGATATTTTATGTGCTCTTAGATTTTTGGACACCACTGTACATGTCAAATCCAATTTATTAATAAAGAATACTTTGTCCTATTATGAGTGCTTTAAATAAAACAATAATCTGAGTATTTATTTCAATGAGTTTTGTCAGGCAGATTGTATTTCATAAAAAAACAAATTTGTATATTTGTAGTTATCAAGCACAATCTTGTCTTCTTTCAGTCTTGAAGTAATTGTAGTTGTTAACTGGAAAGTGTTCTGTTATGCCTGTATCAAATGTCCTGTTGATACTGTAGTTGATCAGAAGGCGTGAAGATTTTATTTCTTCACAACCTGAATGACATCCTCATGCTCCATGATGTGAGTAAGACCCACTCTCTGAGGACTGTACTTTGTGCTTGTTCCCTGTGAGCAAATACGGAAGCACAATTTTAGGAAAACTGTGTATGAAAAAACAATACAAATCACGGAGGTATGATCTTACCCAGACAAGTGCGTACTTGAACTGGCTAGCTAAGGTTCTGTGGATTCTGTGGCACTGGAAGAAACAAGGATTATAGTTTTGAATATGATGTACTGTATGCTTACATTGCTCACTCAGTTTTTTAATTCTAATCTGTTTAACTGTTTCTGTGATACTTACAATTCAGAAACAGTTAAATAATAATGCACACAACAAAACTGAGACATACCACATGTTCAACCGATGCTCCTCGTCTCATGATTATGGGGTCACCGAAATCTGGTCGTTCTACCCAACAATACAAAACAGATGTGCATAATTGAAGCATAATTATGCACAGAAAGTGTATTTTATTAAACAATAAATGTAATACCCACTCTAAAATCTGTAGTATAAAATCTGTAATATTATAGTATGTAGGGGGAAAATTTTACTAGTAAAGCATTTAATTTTTTTCCCAAATACATGCTGTTCAATCACTAACAGATGGAAAAATATCATACCTCCTCTCTTCTTGGTGTATATGCAGATGAGAGCTAGGTATTCCCATAACTGCTCCAGGAGGTAATCTAGATTCAGCTTCATGCCACAGCTGATGACAACACTGTTAGGTCTACGAGCAAGACGATCCACATCCTCTATAGAAATCTGGTCCACTTTATTGTACACCTGGAATATCACAATGAAAAAGACTCAACATTATGACGAGATGACATTTTTAAAACTGAGAATCTTGTTTTAATCTGGATTTAAAGTGTACTCACGTATAAGCAAGGCATGTACACTCTGTTGCCCACAATGACGTCAATAAATTCATCTGGGGTGCTGTCCTCTCTAAAGAGAACCTCAGCGTTGAAGATTTCTGAGGTTGTGTTAAGGTGGATGTGTTGTGAAATGAAGTGTAAACTGACACGATGTTAATAAAGGATACTGTACTCATGCAGAATAAGCTGAACAAGTTTCTCAGAGCAATGCGTGAGTGGAACCGTTGAATTGTAGGACAGCCCACCACCTTTTTTAGGCTGGAAAAGAGGTACACAATGTTAAAGTATGAAACCAGTGTGTAAATGTGAAAACTGTTAAGCTTGTAAAGGTGCCGTGCATGTGTGCACCTTAAAGTAGATATTTGGTTTGGACCGGTTGAGTCTGATGCCAACAGACTCCAGTTCTTTTTCCAGAAGTTCCCTGAAAGTTATAAACAAGGGAAGTCAATGGGATGTCAGTGGAATACAGGGGGACTCTATGAGATTCATTCTGCAGGCGCTATAAGCTACAGCTCACCTCTGAACATCTCCTTTAGTAGCATCCAACATCATGATGACCACATCTGCAGTTCTGGCCACAGCAATGACCTGTCTGCCTCTACCCTTACCTAAAGAAATGTTATAACAAATCACAAAGAAAACATTAGCAGGAACCGTCAGACATACAATTCCACTTCCATTATAGTTCAAAATAGAAATGTAATACCTTGTGCAGCCCCCTCTATGATACCAGGCAAGTCAAGCAGCTGTATGTTGGCACCTTTGTACTAAAATAGAGGCAAATAAAATACTTGCAATTAAATAAATTAATTTTTATATGTCAGAAATAATAACAAGTATAGTGAAACAAACAGAAAAACATAGAAACGAAATATTTCAAAGAATGCATACCTCAATTACACCTGGGATGCAGGTCAATGTTGTAAATTCATATGAAGCTGCTTCACTTTCTGTTGCTGTCATTAAACTGAGAAAAGTAGACTACAGAATACCATCCATTAGTATTTGTGGTAAACATTAAATTACATTGCATGTTACATGGCCCATGCATGTTACATTGCATATGTATTACCTTGCCAACTGATGGAAATCCAATTAAAGCCACCCTGGCATCACCAGATTTCATAACATCAAAGCCTTCACCTTTGGCTCCGGCTGACTTGGAAGGTTCTAAAAGCTGGGCTCTGTACTTGGCTAGCTTAGCTTTCAATAAACCCAGATGGTACTCGGTAGCTGCAAAATAGTTTAACAAATTATAAGAAGTTTAGTGGCGATCAGTAAACAAGGTGCAAACCAAAACAGGATCTCTAGGCTTACCTTTATTCTTCTGTGTCCGAGAGATTTCTCTCTCTATCTCTGCTATCTTTTCTAGAATCCCCATTATCAATGAAATGTGATTTATTTCCTAATGTGCTGTCTGTAGAAATCACAATAACATGAAATAAGGTATGTCAGTCGTACTGCACAGACCATCTGCTTTTTGGTTACGTTGTCAGAAACAGGCTAAGCTAGCGGACACTTATGGAAAACTTATTAAACACTGTTACTGACTGAACTTTCATACAGACATCATGACATAAACCTGTTTTCATAAACTCAGTACTTCAGAAAGTCTAAGATGCTGACATTCGTGAATTGAAAATAATAAATGTTGTAATAATTACAGTTAGTAGGGTAGACCAAACTCTGCAGCATGCACTGCTGATGACGTCACCATCTGCCAGCAGACGGCGCTGCACTGAATCCTCTCCGGCTGGAAACAAATTCCTTGACGTTCAGTTCATATAAGATAAATATGAATTTGAAGATGGCCACTAGAAATAACGCGATAAGTTAATTATAGTGTTTCAGAGACACTCGTTGGTACGTTAAGATTAAGTACATAACTGACACATAATAACACAAGACCGACAAATGTTCACCAAGCGTTGCGATTATGCTCAGCACATCGTGTGAGTAGAAACATGGCAGCGCCTACAGGGTCGCAGTCGACTTTACATAAACCCGCTACTATGGAGGGCTTCCCATTCCCTGTGTCTGGCAGACCACCGGAGGACAGCACGAGTAAAGATCAGACCACTGTCGGAGACAGGAAAACAAAACCGTGCAGAGCGTGTACAGATTTTAAATCATGGATGAAAACTCAGCAGAAACAGACGTCTTCGGTGTCCGTGCAGGTAAAGAAACCTTGAACGAGACACCTCCTTTAACTATAATGAAATGTTACTTTACTATTTAACAATATATTAATATATTGTACAATATATTTAACAATATATTAGTAGTAACTATGACATTTTCTGGTATACACATTGTACAGTATATTAATCCTACATAATCTTTTTTGATCAACTTCACTTTTACCACAATTATGGCCATTTAATCAGTCTACCTCAGCAAATAATCTCTTATGATATATTGAACAGGAGAGCAAAGCTGCAGAGGTGACTGAAAACCCTGTAGAATGTCCCCTGGATAGAGAGGAGCTGGGCAGGAGCTCATGGTCACTTCTTCACACTATGGCAGCTTACTATCCGGACGCTCCATCCACATCACAACAACAAGAGATGACCCAATTCATCAACATCTTTGCTAAGTTTTACCCATGTGAAGAATGTGCAGAAGACCTGAGATCGAGGTTATGGTTATTTATTGCTATGTGTTTATAATATTTGTTATTTGTCATTTCTAGCCAACTTCAGCATTAGCATAGCAGTGTTTACTTTGGTGGAGGATATGATGTCTTTCAATGGTCTTGCCTCTTATCAGATTAAAGACAAATCATCCAGACGCTAGCAGCCGGCACAACCTCTCACAGTGGCTGTGTCACCTCCATAATGGCATAAACATTCGGTTAGGGAAGCCAGAGTTCGACTGCAGCAGGGTGGACGAGCGATGGAGAGATGGCTGGAAGGATGGCTCTTGTGACTGACAAACTTGTGTGCATGAACAAAGCTCTGTGAATAGAAAGTCTCAGGGGAACTGAATTGACTTATTGACTAATTAAAACTGCTGACTTAAAACTTTTATGTTTGTTTGTGTGGAAATCTCAATAAATATATATTAGAAGGACCAATAAGTGGATCATGTTTATTTACACTACATAAATAAAAACACTTACAAAATAAAACAAACCAAGTATCGCATCTTTAAAAAAACAAAAAGAATGCATTTGCTTATGTGCTATTTACTAATAAACAGAATGTCTTCAGCCGAATGGAAAACAGTCTCTTGATGAAGTTTGTCCCCCAGTTTATTATGTGATATAGACGGTAGATGTTGCTATTGAGAATGTAATACACAGAATCACACAGGCGTTGCGCACGCCTCTGAAAGGCAGTGGTGTGTGTGTGTTTGTGTGTATGAGTCTACCTCGACCCACAGCCTATAGCCCGAATAACATCAGGAGGAAAATGGACGGAGTGGGTTCATTTGGCGCTGGGAGAGCCGGAGCTGCATTCGACCCTTTTGCCTTTATTCAACAGCCGCAGACCATCCTTAGAATATTATCATGGGTAAGAGATTTTTTTACATCATCGTATCAGCCCAAGGCAGACAAGTGTAATCTATGACAACCGCACAAATCATAATCATGGCATTTTCTTTAAGCGTTCCCTATTTAAAAGAGGTAACTGGAAAATTTTCGATCATTAAAGGTCTAATGTTCGCTATAATGCGGTGTGTTTATTTGTAAAGCCTTGAAATGATTTTCGCTTTCGTTAACAATATGGACGTATTGATATAATTTGCTTCTAGTGACGAGGTGACTCTTGTCGTTCTTTCTAGAATAAAAACGTAAGTATATGTATATTCAAGCGCGTTTTCTTGCGTGTATCTGACTGTCGTTTCATTTATCTTTGTGGGATTCATTAGTTCCAATTGTATTTGCTGTAGTATCTCTTGTAATTTCGGTTGTTATATTTTAAAAATAATCAGGAGGCGTGATCAAATTAAGAATATGAAATACTATATTTAAAATGATGCAATAACATGAGTGACGTTGATGTCATGGATAATACGCGCATAACATAACGTTTATCTGTTATGCAATAGGGTTTTTTAATAAGAGCATCAAAATAGTGTGTCTCAAAATTCAGTGAGCTGCCTACTTAGACAGCATTTTTGGGGACCATAGGCTTTTGTGAATTATGTCGAACGTCGGTCAGTGCAAGCTAGCGGCCCTGTATTGAAACCCAGTCATAGTCGGCTTCTTGCTTTTGATTCGCTGTTATTACTATATACTCATACACTGTTACTTCCATTTGGTTTTGTTTGCATCAGACATAAATGCATCACGTGGACAGCCTGAAACAGTCAAGTACAGTATTTTTTCTTCATTTCAAATGTTTTATTTATCATTCCAATAAAAAACGAGAAACAAACAAACAAACAAACTAGAAATAGCTTTCCTACAAACAGAAAACATTCATTCAGAATTAGCATTTCTGATGCATAGTGCATTATTGACCATCAAATAGCATTTTGTTAGTTGTAAATGGAGTCTTATCTGTATAACTGTATTCTTTGTCATTATTTTAGAAGTAGTATACATAATAACAGATTATAAATCATAGTATAATAACATGGCCTTCTTTTCCACTGCAGATCTTCTCTATGGTGGTGTTTGGATCCATAATAAATGAAGGCTATGTCAACCATGGCAGTGAGAGGCTCTATTGTGTTTTCAACAAAAACAACAATGCTTGCAACTATGGGACGACCATTGGGCTGATAGCATTTTTAGCCAGCATTTTCTTCCTTATCGTTGACGTGAAGTTCCAGCAAATCAGCAGTATTAAAGACAGGAAAAAGGCAGTGATGCTGGACATTGGATTTTCAGGTAAACAATACAGGAGCATTTAAACAGATTCACAGTCTGTCTGGCTATTTTAGGCTGTCACAGGGGTTTAGCAATGTACCATAGTTGTCTTTAGACTTTGTCATTTATATTTAAATTTTATCTGTTTCTGTAAACACAGTGGCAGTAAAATGAAGATGAAGTTGCTATGTAATTCCAGGTTTTAAAATATAGGTCAAGTTTGAACAGAGGACAGCATAACATCTAATATAATTATACTAATTAGTGAAATCTGTTTTGTCAGTATTAGTTTGGTATATTCGTGTTGTTTAACGCCATCACGCATTATTACAGGTTTGTGGGCTTTTCTGTGGTTTGTCGGTTTCTGTTTCTTGGCCAACCAATGGCAGCGCACAACTCCAGATGAGCTTCCCCTAAATCAGGGAGCGGATGCTGCCAGGGCTGCTATTACCTTCTCCTTCTTTTCCATCTTTACCTGGGTAAATAATCAAACCAACATAGCACCTCTGATATTCCATTTTCAGTTAAATGCTTTGGATGTATTGAAATGGCAGGTTGTGCAGAACATCAGTCAATTTTTACATTGTAAGTTGTTACATCATGACCTATCTAAATGACATGGGCTTGCTCTATATATTTCCTTCAGCCCTCAGGGGATTTGGGAACATATAATAGAGCTACTTCCTTTTTTTCTGGCTATGAATGAGGATGTGAGCAATGTTTACTGGTGTGTGCTGAAAATCTAGGTTTTTTCCGAACAAAAAAAACACAGAACAAAACGTACACGTCTTAAAATCAGTGGCATAACTCTCAAGCAGTTACATCACTTATTTTTGGCTATTTTGTTTAAAATTATTTTAAAATACTTATAAATGTTAAACATTGGCTTTATTGCAATAATAAATGTGAATTCATTGGATATATGGCTGCAGTCTGTAACGTTTTTGTTAAGAACAAAATCAGTTACTGAGCAAGTACATAACAGACAGTTTAAAACAGTTCCTTACCTCACATTGATTCGCAATGGTAAGTTTATCACAATGGTTTATCATTTGAGCTGTCAGGTCCGATTTCGCGGCAAATGTCAAATGACTTGTGGTTACATCACGTCTGTGAACAGAAAAATAAAGACCTGTCTACTATAGCATGTGGTTGGAAATTTGTGGCTTGTTCTTACAGAAGTTGCTTAGAATTTAAACTTGTCATTGAGGTTAAGAAAATAACTGCAAGTAACTTGCAATTTTATGTTTCAAACAGGGATGGCAGTAGAGAGGTAGTTATGGATTGTAGTTTTAAGTGATACATTCATTTCTACCTCCATTTGTAAGAATAATTGTTTATGACTAAAGATACAAACTCACCATTATGACAGGACCACAAAGCTAAATATTGCTGTATATAGAAATCAGAACAATTTGTAGTGGTTTTATAAGGCAAGGGATTGTTTTTTCAGTATAAGTGGTCAGAGATGAGAGTAGCTTTTTAATGAGAATTCAGTACAAATGTTTGACTTGGAATTTGTTCTGCTTTGTATTTCAGGCTGGCCTGACTGTAAGAGCAGTGCAAAAGTACATGCTAGGAACCGACATGAGCCTTTTTACCACAGAACATTTGGATGGCCAACCACCCGTCCAGCCCTACCCCACCGGCCCAAGCACCGAGCCCACCGACACATACCAGAGCCCACCTTTCACTGAAAACCTAGACTCCACTGCCCCAACCTACCAGGTGCCAATTTACTAACGTGGTGCCAAGTTGTGTCAATGTGCAATGTTAGAATCAGTGTGGATGGTTCACACTGGTCAATCTGAAGTGGTGTGACAATGTTCATAGGTAGTACTGTTCTGTGAACTTCTGTACAAGAATATGTTAATTGTGATTTCACTTTTGTTTGGAATATTACATGTTAATTTACCAGGTGAAATTAAACTGAGCGATGTCAGTTTCAATGTTGTTTAAAAATGAAAAAAGGATGTTATGTTGCATGTTATACAGTAGAGAGCTATAAAGTGCCATGGGACGCAACTTATATATTCAGTTTCCATAAGACTATTGGGTACTGAATATGAAGTGTGATATCTAAATATGAAATCAATCACCTAAAGGAAGTACCGTTTGTAATTCCTAATAGCGTTTTCAAACTAAAAGCTGCCAAAATTGTCTGTTTCTGAGACCTTAGGTGAGGTGTCTTCCTAATAGGGTTAGGTTCTTCTGTAGATATGCGTGTCTTATATATCAAAGGGTATCTCAGTGTAAAAAAAACAAAAATGTTGAATAAGTGTTTGAATTTAGTAAAGGCACTAATTGTGTCTAGGTGTCAAGACTGTATAAAACCAGGTTTTCGTTGGGTGGACTTTTGTAGCTTAGTGTGAAACTTCTGACCGTATCAAACTATTAAACATAAATGTATCCCACAAAAAAAAAGATTTTGCACAAAAATTGTCTTTTATGGTACAACAAAGTCACCATTTCTGTTTAGTGATGTTACATAATCAAAGCCACAATAGGTTGACATTATTAGATAAACACAAAGATAAAATAAAAAAAAGTTTAATTACATGGTCAGCATTTAAAAGAAATCTTTTTAAATGCTGATTGTATTGTCCAAGTATACAAACTTGGACAATACAATTTTCTTTTAAATTAAGCAGGTAATTTAATAAACCAATAAATAAATAGACATGCCAGTAGTCTGCAAAGTAATGTGTTTGGACACTATGAAACCCTTCAGATATTTACCATCAGACCTTTGTTAAAAGAAATGCTGTTTGGTGACCATCATCAGTGCTTTGACTGACATGTGGTAGAATCTTGGTAATGTTTCTGTGTTCAGAGATAAGGAAAAATACACAAAATGATAGTGATTGTACTTCAATACATCTAAATGGAGTATGTTTGTTCACGTGGTCAGGGTCTTGTGTTTCCTGTACTTAACACTGCACTCAAAAATGCATATTAAAATGCCTCATGGACCAATTTTACTGGAGAGTTTCAGAGAAATTTATATATGTTTTGCTGGTTCAGAATTTGCACCTTGGCGGTATTATTGATTAAGTGTGTATCTATCTATCTATAATATCTATCTATATATATAAATGATCTTATATATACAATTATGATATGATCAGTAAAATTATTAAACTCAATGCCTTATTTAGTTTTTATATTTGTGCCCCATTGCAGGACAAAGTGCAAAGTTTGCACCAGTAAAAATGCTTTAAAGACTTGTCCATGACT
>JAZGTJ010007452.1:0-22820 GCA_036877575.1 Botia almorhae
ACATACTCAATGTATAATGATCAATGTGTAGTATAATGCAATGTAAGTCGCTTTGGATAAAAGCGTCTGCCAAATGCCTAAATGTAAATGTAAAATGTAAATGATACAACTGACTGTGCCAATGGTATTGAACTTGTAAGGCAGCACCATACTGATAAGCGGGTGGAGGCTAAAGTTTCTACAAATATAAATACAATACAAATGAGCTCAAACAACTGACATTTGGCAAGAAGCTGATGTAGAATTTTTACATATTTGGCAACCAGTGTATGGAATGCTTATTAGTGTAGCAAATGACATAATTAGCATAAACCCAGATCCATTTTAATTTGTAAGATTACTCCATGTTGACATACAATGTCATTTGTGAGATTAGGTGCTGATGTCCAGTACTGTAATTAGTATTCATGACGCATTCGCTGGTACATTTGCATTTGTCTTTCACTATGTACTCAAAATGAGGTTCATTATTGTTTAGACAATGCTTTTTTGAGGCAAGCCAAGCGAAATCAACTTCCATGAATCGATAGTGTCTTCTTAAGGTCACAGTGGTTAATACTAAATCTTCTTGACCTTTCGGAACGCTTCTGGCAACTGTTCTGCATTTCCTCTCATGTCTTTGAGGAATCTGGTGCCAGCTGTGCTGTTTTAAAAGCGCAGATTCTGTGTAGGAGCACACAGGTGTGTGCAATTGTGAAAAAGCAGGAAACATACTTAAGTTGTGATAGCATCTCCCTGATCTTAAAACTCACAGGATGGGGGAGACCACAAGCAGGCTGCATTTATAATATCCACATGTGTCTTGTCTGTTTTTCTTCTTTTGTATTATAAAATGCGGAATATCTATCTCTGACAGTACATATTGATAGTATTGTGTTTATTCACACGTTAAGTTTGGTTCCAGCATGAACATTTTGATGTTTTTGACACTAAAATGTACAATGTAACAAATGCACATCATCTTAAACATAAACAATTTTATGTAACTTTAGGGACACTAAAATTAAATTTTTAGGGGGTTTTAAGGGGATGGATGTAATGCTTCTATGAGTTCAGTATTTTCTCTGGCTGTGTAAATGCTTGGAACATTTTAAATTAAATCTGATTCCAGCTCGTAATGAGGAAATTACTGCAGTTTCCTTGTGGTATAAAACTGTCATACAGGGCAACATATAATATATAAATAGATACATAGTGTCACATGTTTGTTTCATTATGTGTTGTCATCTCTTTTATTTTGTAGTCATGTTTTGTCCCTGTCCCTGGTCTTTATAGTCTTTGGTGTTACCCCACCCTAATAATGTCCTGTGTATTTATAGCCATCATGTTTCTATAGTCTAGTCAAGTCTTTGTTTGTGCTCATGCTATTTTGTTTAATAAACTATATGTGGGTTATCTCAACTCACCCTGAGTGGATCATCTATGATATGTAGATATGTAAACTATTTGTGTAAAATACACATGAATTATATGCATATATACATAAAGTATATACATTAAAAATACATATATATTTAAAACCTATATCCTGACAAAATGTTATTGACGTATACAAATTTTTGATATAACACCTCTTTATAGTAATTGCCTCTCACTAGTAATGGTAAGCAACACATCCTGGCACTGCTTTGACATAAACTAAAGGCTATTGGATATTTAATAAAGAGAAGGGCTAGCCTAATGTGTCTTACCTTAACTTCCTGTTTCAATAGGAAACATATCTACACAGGAAATAAAAGTGTGCTCATCAAGCCATTTCAAGCTATTATGCAAAATAATACAATGTACACTAGGGTTAAATTTAATTTAAACTGAGAGACCTTTTGCAGAATCATCCAAAGTTACACAATAGCGTAGAGAATACTGTACCTGCACCAATACGATAAGCAGCATGCAGACATGAAAGTCCACTTTAAGCTTGACTGACAACACTCCTGTGTTTCTTTTTGGTAATGAGCGAACCCATTCGAACCTCCATAGCTTTTTCTTTGGTTGCCATTCCTCTCAGCATGGCCCCAGGAAAGAGATAACAGGAAACAAAATAGCTGGCTGCCTTAACAAAGAGGTAGCAAATCTTTTATTCTTCCTTTAAATTGAATTTTTCCACTGTCTCTAAAAATCTTTCGTAAAGCTAAAGTCCTCTTTACAGTAAATAGATATTCCTTAGAAATTTGAAATAGGCAGGCAGCAATTGTTGGGAATATTTACTCAAAGACTGCCTTTGCTGGAGGATTATCCCACATTTAAACATTTCAATTCAGTCACATCAAACCACTAAAACAGGCCTCCAAGCCAAACAACCATCCAGCAGCACGTATAAGGGTCTCTGTTTTTTGTTTTTTGTTGTTTTCATTTCTTGTTTCTCTTTCTTCGATTCGTAAGAAAATATGAAAAGGCTTTTGCTGCTATCTTTCCCCGCTGCTTGATTTTTCTCCTGCTGTCTGCTTTCTTCTTAAGACAGCCACAATTTCAAGTAGCTCCAGACGTTTTATTTGGGTTTGGGAAAGACTTTTCGCTTTAGTACTTAAGGCTAAAAAACTATCACGTCCCAGCCTTCTAAACACATTGGGCTTGATGGCGGTGAAGTGTCAAACGAAGGAAGTTTTCTCTGAAGAGCTTTGTGAGGAGCGAACTGTACACGTAATGAAAACCACTATCAAAACAATGAGAAAATGGGTCCTGCACTGGGTTCACTCGATGGGCTCAGGCATTGTTTTTCTGCCTAGCAGTTAGTTGGAAGAGGTTTTGCACACCCCATTAACCATGACGGAATGAAAGCTTTCGTCTGCTGTGTTTGTTTTCATAGGCAAGAAATGTGTAAGCAGTTGTTTGGTCGGCTGTTTTGGTCTGTGTTATCCTGTCATTATTTTTGCCACCCTTAGCCTCTTGAATGTATCTCTGCATATTTGTATGTGTACCCTAATCAAATGTACTGTATATTCTCCTCTTCTTCAGAGATTCTTTGATTGTCAAACAGCCTTGAATCTTGTATTTACGTAAACATGTTTACATAAACAAAGCACTTTCATCCCATCATGCAGTTTATTTTAGCATGTGATACGTAGAGATCAGCAGGAGTCAGTAACCCTCTGAACGAAGCTCATCAGTTTTAGAGAAGCATTCCACTGTTATGGATTCACTTTACACAACAATATGCCTGTAGATCTTATTCAATTGATCCCTCAAAAGGTAGCAGGAATTCATTTATAAGCAGTTTCCTGATTAAAATATTTCTATAAATCAAATCCTACATAAACATTACATGAAGACAACATATCTATGTTTTGTTATATGTTTTGCTAAATGATTGTGTTTTCTATAATCTATATTGTCAGATATTTTACATGAAGTATAAGATAATGTACAGTCGGTCAGTCCATTATAGCAAAAAAGAAGTTACAGAAATTAATCATGACCCGACTAGAATTATCCATTATGTAGCAAATAAATAAATACATTAATGTGGAGTATTAATTTAAGTTTAAGTGGCCAGGTGGTGATATGAGAAACATAACAATACTCAGAACTATATAAAATATAAAAAATTATGGGACAATGCTCAATTTTTTACTGGCTATTACACATATATTATGATTAACCATTGATAATCAGGTTTCAAAGACCTGTGTAATTGAAGCATGTGACTGACAGAGAAGGCATTTTGTTTTTATTTTATTTTTAGAATAAATGTTGTACTTTGTGTGAATTGTTTAGTTACCAAAAACTCATCTGTGATTATCGTTTGCAATGTAAGATATTAGTATGAATAGGCTCTACAGCCTTACCAATAATGGCCAGCCATACAAAATTGTGTATAAAGTATTTTGTCAGGTTCTCGGGTTCCAAGTGTATAGGTAGGCAGACATGTTAATAATAAACGTAAGGTGGCTACCACTAGACTGAATGAGTCTTTATCTCAGGTTCTGTTGCCTCAGGTTGTTCATCTGGACAAGGAGGATGGGATACAGAAGATTCCTCTTCAGCCACCATACTATGACATGGCACAGTCTGAGACCACTGCGTTTACCGATAAGCCGGTGAGTAGCGGTGCTAAAGTCTGTTTGTTCAGGCTCTGTTGCTGTTTGTCCATTCTGTTGGTTGGTAGTAACTATGAAAGTAGGTCTCTGGAGTCCAGCTGCTTCGACGTACATCAACTTATGCATCTTGGAGGAGATGAATTGCCTTTGGAAAGGAGTTTACAATAAAGGAGGAATCCAAGGGGACTTTTTTCAGGCTTGTATTGTGTCAACTGAGAACAGATGACAAGTCTAGCAAGGGTCTGTAATTCAGCTGATGTTGCAGAAGGTTTGGGGTTTCTCGTTTGTCAAGGGATTCCATAAAGTTACAGGCATATAGCATTCACATTATGGCTCTTTTCCAAAACCTGGAAAGCAGGCTTGCTGTTTGCTTTTATAGAAAGCTTCTACAGGAGAATCCTAATTGAAATTGAACCTCGTAAAAAACTGTTTTTGGGCACTCTACACAAATAAGTAGTACTTCTTGCACAAAGGAAACAATTTTTGCGCATTGTGAAGTCCCACAATGCAATGCAAAAAGGGGGATTGATGCCCACTGCATTCCATTACTGAAAATTACATATTTTCTGAAGCCTCTTAGTTCACACGAACCAACTCAATAAACACCATGACATGCTACAGAGGAGTTGAAAAGTCAAAGCCTTTTTTTAATAATATTTCAATACGCATCGCAGAAGAGTGAACACAATCTTATTTATAATTCATATGTGGCTGAAAAGATATGTATCAGATCAACATGTTTTTATAATGTACTTTACCTAGCATAATGTCAGATCTGCATGTTGTTGATAAATCATTGGTGTTCCAATGTGTAGTTAGTTAGTTACAGTCCCTATACTGTACATAATATACTATACTGATACATGACTTAGGAAAGGAAAGGACGTGACGTGAGGCCAAGTATGGTGACCCATACTCGGAAATTGTGTTCTGCATTTAACCCATCCCAAGTGCGCACACACACAGTAGTGAACACACACACCGTGAACACACACCCGGAGCAGTGGGCAGCCATTGCTGCGGTGCCCGGGGAGCAGTTGGGGGTTAGGTGCCTTGTTTAAGGGTCTCACCTCAGTCGTGGTATTGAGGGTGAAGAGAGTGCTGGTAATTCACAATCTCCACCTACAATCCCTGCCGAACCTGAGACTCAAACCTGCAACCTTGGGTTACAAGTCCGACTCTAACCATTAGGCCACGTTTTCTCACATTAGTTCTTAGTAGCTAGGGAACTAATTGAAACACACCCTTTATCATCTGGATGGGCTTTCATTAAGCTTTTGCAATGCACTATAGGATTTCTGTTTTACCCAAAAAGATACGGGCAATACTGCCTTAGAATTTGGCCAAAGTAGCTACTTTATGAAACAGCTATTTAGTCAGGAGCATCCTACATAGCCAGTTCACTAGATTTTGGAACAGGGCCTCTGTTTCAGTCAGCTATCTGCAGAGGAATGAAGCAGTGCAGTGTGGGAATGCAGAAAATGCACTTCAAGCTATTTGTTTACAATAGCACCTGCACTACAAATCAAATATAAAGCACTTGATGAAATCCAATCTCACTCTCTCCTTACACTGAGCTTGTTGGTCCTTGCTGTGAGAGTTTCTCTTCACCCATCACTCCACACCTCATTCTTTCCTGTATAATGGTACTCTACAGTCGAGGCCTAATTAAGACACCAGTTACCCAGCAGCCCCTGTGTGGACAGATTGCATAGCACTATATCATGCTGCATTGTTTGTTTTTCAGTTGTAAGCCTTGTTATCCCAGATGTGTTTTCAACTCTTTAAATCTGTGCTGCATGCATCTTTAAGAGCCACAATCTCCTGTCTGTTATAGGCTCATTTGTTTGTCATCTTTTCTTGGATTTTTAAAATAGTTTTGTTGAGCTTGGTGTGTACAGTGCCTTGCAAAAGTATTCATACCCCTTGAACTTTTCTCACATTACAACCGCAAACCTATTTTGTTTTAAAGAGATTTTATGTAATAGACCAACACAAAGTAGCACATAATTGTGAAGTGGAACAAAAATGATAGATGGTTTTCAAAATTTTAAGCAAATCTGAAAAATGTGGTGTGTATTTGTATTCAGCCCCCCTGCGTCAATACTTTGTAGAGCCACCTTTCACTGCAATTATTGCCGCAAGTCCTTTGGGGTATGTCGCTACCAGCTTTGCACATCTAGAGACTGAAATTTTTGCCTATTCGTCTTTGCAAATTAGCTCAAGCTCAGACAGATTGGATGAGAAGCGTATGTGAACAGCAATTTTCAAGTCTTGCCACAGATACTTAATGGGATTTAGGTCTGGACTTTGACTGGGCCACTCTAACACATGAATATTCTTTGATCCAAACCATTTCATGGTTTGGATCGTTCGGATCATTGTTTCATTGGCTGTATGTTTAGGGTCATTGTCTTGCTGGAAAGTGAATCTCCTTCCCAGTCTCAAGTCTTTTGCAGCCTCCAACAGGTTTTCTTCCAGGATTGCCTTGTATTTAGCTCTATCCATCTTCCCATCAACTCCAGCTTCCCTGTCCCTGCTGAAGAAAAGCATTGATGGTGTGTTTAGGGTGATGAACAGTGTTACTTTTCCGCCACACATAACACTTTGCATTTAGGCCAAAAAGTTTAACTTTGGTCTCATCTGACCAGAGCACCTTCTTTCACATGTTTGCTGTGTCCCCTACATGGCTTGTGGCAAATTGCAAATGGAACTTCTTATTTCTTTCTTTCAACAATGGCTTTCTTCTTGCCACCCTTCCATTAAGGCCAAATTTGTGGAGTACATGACTTATAGTTGTCCTGTGGACAGATTCTCCCAGCTGAGCTGTGGATTTCTGCAGCTCCTTCAGAGTGACCATGGGCCTCTTGGCTGCTTCTCTGACCAGTGCTTTCCTTGTTCGGTCTGTCAGTTTAGGTGGACAGCCATGTCTTAGTTGGTTTGCAGTTGTGGCATACTTGTTCCATTTTTGGATGATGGATTGAACAGTGCTCCTTGAGATGTTCAAAGCTTAGGATATTGTTTTATAACCTCACCCTGCTTTAAACTTCTCCACAACTTTATCCCTGACCGTGTGTTCCTTGGTCTTCATGATGCTGTTTGTTCACTAGTGTTCTCTAACAAACCACTGAGGCCTTTACAGAACAGGTGTATTTATACTGAGACTAAATTACACACAGGTGGAGTCTATTAAATAATTATGTGACTTCTAAAGGGAATTGATTGCACTGGATTTTAATAAGGGGTATCAGAGTACAGGGGGCTGAATACAAATGCACGCCACACTCTTCAGATTTTTATTTGCTTAAAATTGTGAAAACCGTATATAATTTTTGTTCCACTTCACAATTATGTGCTACTTTGTGTTGGTCTATAACATAAAATCTCAATAAAATACATTTAAGTTTGTGGTTGTAAGGTGACAAAATGTAAAAAGGTTCAAGGGATATGAATACTTTTGCAAGGCACTGTACATAAATGTCACATTTGTTTGCATTTAACGGCATGACAGCTTTGAAATGATTGGGGTGTTGTTCTTGTTAAACACAGCAATGCACAAAACATGTGTTTGAAGGATGTGGCTTGTTCCATTTGGTGTTTTGGAATTTCTTGATGGAAAAATTCTATAATTTGCTTGCTATTAAATTGAAGGATGCAATGTAACACACACTGAATATAATTTTAATGTGCTCAAATACACAAATCTGCTACTGTATCTACACACAATTACATACTTTAAGTAACTCTAATGTGGTTTCTGATTTTCTTCCTTAATTTTTGACTTTTAAAGACCTATTCATAACATACACAGTTTACTGCTGATGTTTTGTTCAAGGTGATGCACTTTTTATTTATAAAATAGAATATATATGAATATATAAGACTATATATGTGAAACTGTTAAGGTGGCTGACAAGGAGGGAACCCATATGCAGACAGCTTACAATAACCAAGACTTTATTAAACAAAACTCTCTCAAGGGGGACAAATCAAAGAACTAAACTAAAAACCAAAACAAAGACAACAGGCACACAAACAAAATTCAACCAGTGCTAATGTAAACAAAGGCCATGTGGTTCCACAGAGAACAAAGACCCAGAGCATAAGTCCAGATCCTGAATCCAAGAAACAAGAACCAAGACCCGGATTGAGTCAGGATCTAGACATCATGCTCTGACAAAAAAACACAGGGACTGTCAGGGTCCTGGCAAGGGAACTAGGAACAACTCGAGGCAAGAATCCAGCACCCTGACAGAAACAGAAGAATCTTAAAGAGATTCACCCAAAAATGAAAGCCTTTCCATCATATAATATAGTATAGTATAATATATATATATATATATATATATATTATATATATAAAATAAATATATATATAATATAGTATAATAGTACATTGGTGACCAAACAGCAGTGAAGTGATATCCGTTGTATGGACAAATGATAAATGATTTTTTTTTAAAGGTGCTATTTTTTAGAACTATTCCTTTGAAGTTGAGAAAAATCCCAGTGTTATGGAGAGTTCACATACTGGCAGGAGTGTTTGAATCTGATGTGTTGTACATTACCCGTCGGAGGTATGTAATGCGAATATTGTGCACTTTGTCTCTAGCTGTACACAGTCTTTATGACAGTCACTTTGTACTAGTGGGGCTGTGGAGATGCCTGTACTAAGGAACAGCAGGGTACTATTGCTGCACTGTTGCTAATGTACAACCAGGCTAACATTCTGTCATGTGACTGCACTTAGCCTGGCTTTATATAGCAGTTCATGTCTCAGTTGTGGATTTGCTATATATAATGCAAAACTATCAACCACTGATTTCACAACTATTGTACACAACAGTTGGACTAGCATTTATTTATATGGGACCATAAATCGGCATAATTTCAATTGTACAGAATCTGTGGCACTCCTAAATGAAGTGTTAGCGAAGATTAATATAGTTAGATATGTGTATGATGGCTCTATTTGTATTTGCAGCCGTGCATGGGTATGTATTGATCAGCTACAGTACATACAGAGAATAAAAAATTACATAACACTGTGACATTGTATGCAATGAAAACACATTTATTATCTGTGATGTCAAAGTGACAATGAGGGTGCTTAAGTTCTTAGTGTTCTCGCTAATGAAAAGAGCTGGAGACTAATGAAGGCGCTTTTCCGAGCCAGAGCGTGAGCTCCCAGAGGGGACAGACCCCCCCACTCCTCCCAATGGCTGACGTGACTGTAATTAGCTTGACTAGCATGTCTATTGTGTTCACTAGAATTCACTTCAATTGTGGAAAAGGGCAGAAACATCACTGGCTTGCAGAAGTGATTGGTTTGTGAAGCTGAAAAGCCATTTCAGATGGGGTCTCAAGTAATCAACGTCAAATTCCTTAGACTTTCATCCATCTCAATTGCCATCCTTGGCTCTACAGTAAGACTGTAGGTAATACTTCCTGCATTTTTATTAGGAACTGTGACTGCATTCCAATTGCACATAAATTTGCTACATACTAAATTTATTAAAGTCAATTTTTTTGGTGATGATACCTTTGTGCATGCACACGTTTGTATGTTAGCGATAATTAACCTTTCGTTCATACATACTCATTATATACTCCCATACAACTACAACTTCAGAATATAATATTAAGAAATTGTCAGTTTTGTTGATTAAGTACACTGACATATTTAAGGGGGTTTTATTTTACAAAAGTGGTTCGCTACGCCTGGTCAATTATAAAAGAACACTTTACACAAATGAAAAAAATTCCAATAAAACCAAATTTCCAGTTGTTAATATTTTTTCGGCTATTTAACATTTGCCTAATATTTAATCAACAAATTTTTCCCAGATTATTTTTCCCAGATTATCATTCGTAAATGTGCTGATCTTAATATTAACTGCATTAATTTTAAGAAAACAATGTTAATACACTAAGCCTATGATACTTTTAAAAGAGTTTTTTTTTATTCCAATATTTGCTTTTCAGGAGGTCATTCAGGGCCATTATACCCCGCCATGTTTCACTGTCTCAAAGAATTCCTCTTGATTAGTGCAGAAAGCACAAGCACTTTGCCATGCACCTTTGGTATACAATTTTTAACTTACTATGATCTAAATTGGACTAATTCTAATCTAGCAGTACAGATAATCTCTGTGTCAGTTGGGATGCAGTTTGTGTGTTGTATGTTCTGAAGTCTCTTGAACTCCAGCCACATAAAGCACATAGCCACATAGCAAAACACACTATGTTCCTTTTGTCTCTCAGCTTAAATAGAAAGTGCCAGGAGAGTCAAACTTGCCCAGTACAGCATTGCACCAGAAGAATACAACGCTCACTGCAGAGCCTCGTTTACTATTCACAAAGTGCATCGCCCGCAGGAGATACCTCACAGAATGTCCCTTCGCATTACTGTCACCAAGACATCAAAACCAATATCTACACCATCTGTTCTAATACAATGATACCAGCTCACAAAGCTAGTGAATTACTGCAGATTACAGACCCTTTCCTCCGCCACAGCATAGCTCATATAGGAAGTTTGTCATTTGAATCTGAATAAAACAATTATCTGCTAGATGCTATCAGGAACTATGAGATATAAAGAGGGCTGGAACTGTCAAAGCAAAAGTGAAAATCCTGCTGCAACAGAAAACGAAGAGATAGTGGCAATAAAAGAAGATGACAGTTAATGTCCCCAGTTTGAATATAAAGTGCCACCACAGAGAGATTATAGAATTCAACTAGAGTGTTCATTAGCTCCTCAGCAGTGATTGGATAATGGCTGAAGTGCCACCACATTAATGCGGTCTGTGGGTAAAATTCTCTGTATTACTCAAAATTGTGAATTCTTTTATTACCATTCAACAGTTTGTGGCCAGAATAAAACAGATAGTTATGTTTTATGCAAATCAAGTTGACTCGTAAACTTTTATGGGCTAAATAATTTTGAAACATTTCCACCTTGTCTAATGTTCTTTGATCTGTGATCTGTTTTTGATTGTCAAAATTGAACTTGATGAACAGATTGACATCATTGAACTTGATGTCAATCTGTTCTTGATGTATGCTATACATCTTCTGCCTTCCTGTCTTCTAAGAGGTCCTGTCTCATTATGTCATGTTTAGTGAGCGGTCTAGTCCTACATTTCTTTTATGTCATATAGTGGCTCTTAAATGTATTAAATTAAATGACACTCAAGAAGTGATAATGTATGACTTTTATTGCATTACATAATATATAAACTAAATATCAAACCAGGTGACATTTATTTTAAGACAACACAAGCACACTTTTCAGCCCACAAAATCACAAGAAGGTTTAACATTCTAAAGCAAATAGCTGTAATGTTCAAACCAAAATAAAATAATTTTCTATAGTTTCTGGGTTATGTTAATGCAACATGTTCATAGTGCATTACAGACACAACTCAACACTGTGTCTGGTTTGATGTTATGGGGAATGCCTTTGGTGTGATCAGTGCATCTGTAGAGCATGTCATCAGCTTCTTTGTCTTCAGGAGCCATTTGTCTGTTGTACTTGTGTTGAAGCGTTTGACAAGCAATTTCTGGCTGGTCATGGCTGTGAAGCTAGCCTGCTCTCCCTGAGGTGGAGAGGTCTTGGAGAAAGCTGTATTTATCTCTTTTTTTCTGTTGTCTTTCATTTTCGCAGCCGATTTACATATATGTGTAGGGAATACGAGAGCATGGGCATTTGGGGATGACTTCCATTAATGAGACACTTTCAGGCGATCTCTCAGTGAGTGGACGCAGCTTCATCCCTGTAGACTCTAACTCTGCCAATTGGATCATTCTGGGTCTCATCACGTCTGAATGGCAAAGCATGTGTGACAGAAGGTTAGGCTGGTGCTGCACTGCATATGATGGCCATATTACAACCATATCTTGTCAAGCAGAATGCAGGAGTGTCACGATGCTAGGAAAGGGGCAAGATGCCAAGGACATGTGGGCTGAGGCTCACACGGGAGTAAGAAGCCACATAACTCCCTCCTTATTTCCCTGTTATGTAGTGTTGTATAAACACTGAATATTGGAACAATGATGATTATGGTGGCTATTTAAAATCTTTGCCTAAACTCACAGTTCAGCACAGGCTAATCAGTTTATTGTTACAATCACATGAGCAATAAGAGTTGTGCCCTCTTCTACCCTGAAGCTCTCCTGGCCAGAGGAGCACATAAAGCCTGGAGTCTGGTTCTGTGGTGTAATGGTTAGCCTGTCATTGCTGAACCTGTGAGACCTGGGTTTAAACCCCCTCTCTAGCACCCCTTGGGTCCTTGGTGAGGGTTTCCTCTTCCTTGGTGATTTATATGGGATTTCTTTATATGGCTGCAGCCAGCATGTCTGGCTCCCATGGACAGGCAGAGTTGCACCCAACTTGACAAGGCTATCGCTTACTCTCAAAGGCATATTGCTTATGAACCGTTATTGCCAAGCCTTTGCACAGCAGGCTCAGTGGTGCGTGTTGTTGGTGTGCTGAAACTAGCCTGGTAGACCGGTGTTTGAATCTCATTCTGAACACCATCGCTTTTTTTACAGGGTCTTGCGTTGGGCCAGAGATCTTTTTTGTCATCCAGTAGGATGAGTAGGATGTTATTGCATTATGCCTTAGTAAGTTCACTAAGAAAGGGAACAAGACACTGCATCTCATTGTCATGCCTCACAGGTGCCTATGTCTCCTTCAGACAAAGAAGTTGATGACCTGCAACAGGTGCCCTAATGTACTCGCAGGTGCACCTGGTGTGCATCAAGGTGTGTCTTGATCGCTTTCTTAAGAAACCTAGGTTACATACGGACTAGGTTACACACTGTTGCTCCCAAATATACATGACATTTATTCTGATGATGATATACATGATGTTTGGAGTGAAATGCCTAATTTAGAAGAGTGCCTGTATCGTGCTAACTCCACATGAGCCACTCCTGTTTATTTGCATTTATTCATAGACGCTTTTATCCAAATTAAATTATTTCTATTGTGTTACTGCAAACATACTGAAGACGTTTTGTGAAGTCTTCTGTGTATGTTTGGGCTTTTCTACATTTTAAGATGAGAAGGTTTTGTTTTAAACCCCTATTTTTAATTTATTCACACCTGCAATCTAGGTGTCTATGACTTTCAGCCAAACACAATCAAAGTTATGTTAAATAATTTCCTGTGTCTTCTCAGCTTTAAAATGGCATTGAATAGTGCCCATAATTTTGAAGCTCAAAAAGTGCATCCATCCATCATAAAAGTAAGCCATACGACTCCAGTGGGTTAACTAATGTCTTCCAGAGCACATTGGGTCACATTAAGGTTCACACCTCAAATGCAGTCACACACATTTCTGACTACCTCTAAATGTTGAGATGTGGTGAAATACACCTGTGGTTACTCTGCTATGACACCTGTGTGAACTTGAGCTGAACAGACTTCACACACACACTAAAAATCACCTTGGGACCAGTTGCTTAAAGGTCATTGTAAAAATAGCTTAAAAAAGTTAAGTTAGTTCTGAGAAAAGGTCTTAGTTTGCATATGCCACTTGGTTTGATATTTTGTTATCTAATGCAGTGACATTCAGACATTCTTAAGTGTGCCTGAAACAGTTTGGAGCCATTGTGTCACCCTACAGATTCTCATCCTTCATTGTTTTCTCATTTATTGGTTCAACCTTGATGGGTTGTATTTGAGTCCTTGCTTGCCCCTCCTCCTAAACACAGACCCATGTTGGTTGTTTTAGCTCGATTGATTTATCTGTTACACACTGGACTATCTTTCCACATATGAAAACATGACCATGTCTGTTTTCTGTGTTATCATTATCATGCTACATAATGTCTGTCCATTCATCTCATCTCTGCTCTTCAATGGCACTTCACTGAAGGACTAACATCATATTGCCTGAAGTACATGATAAACAGCTGTGCAGACAGAAGACAGTCAAAAAAACAACATGTTTGTAACACGAGACCAACAGATGAACCAAATGAAAGTATTTTTCATGTTTAGATACAATATGTTTACACCATTAGAGCTTATGTAATTCAGTAGAATAAAAATATGTGCTGTTGGTTTCTTTGTCAGAAACAAGCCATGTAGAAGTGAATCTCAAAAGCTGTGTGAGTCATTCGTTACCCTAAAATCTATTTTCAATCAAGTCAATTTAAGAATGAAGAATTTTTGTATTTTGTAATTTTTGTATTTTGTATAAGCACTCAATTGTTTAAATTATGTGGAAAAAATAATTATATGTATTTACATTAAAGATTTATTTTTCATGGTACCAATTTGTACTGACTACATATATTTCTACATATATTTCTACATTTCTATTTCTTCATATATTTCTACATATAAATGTGAATTAAAAACACTTCTTGTCCCTAATTCTCATTTCCATGGTGCACAATGCAAAAAATCTTAATATCGGCCCGATGACTAGATTTTCTCAGTGAAGTTTCCTCATTTTACTAACCTGCAGTCAGTGCTCTCAGATTGGAGTGACAGCTCCTCCCTATCACTCTCTTCTCCACACTCGCTCTTTATCTCTGCCACTCTCTCTTTTGGAGCTTCACTCCTCACACATCCTCTTCGCCTCTCTTATCTCCAGAACTCTGGTCACAAGGACTGTGATGTCCAGTATGCGGAACTGGATACTGCAGCTTTGGCTTCCAATCCCAGCCCACGAAGCTCTATCCACACAGCCGAGGACCTTGTCGAGTACGCAACCATCCAGCCTAGTTCACACTAACGCATGCTATTGTACGCCTTTATCCTATTAAGGTACACCGACTCCTATGTTCTTTTTCCTTTGTTTTAATTCTTTTGTATTTTAGCCGTCACTATTTAACACTGAGCACTGAATTCCCTGTGTGTTTCCCATGTGTGTCTTATTTTTCATTTGTTTGGGTTTGCTTTTATCTCAC
This sequence comes from Botia almorhae, assembly GCA_036877575.1. Lineage (NCBI taxonomy): Eukaryota > Metazoa > Chordata > Actinopteri > Cypriniformes > Botiidae > Botia > Botia almorhae. The sequence continues at coordinate 14,967 of JAZGTJ010007452.1, forward strand.
AATCTACTGTTATGTTGCTGCCCTCTAACTGGCTTAACAATTTAATAATTATATTGTTAAACAATCATTAAAGATTCGTCTAGGAAACTAACTATAGAAACTAACCATCTAACTGAAAACGGACATCAGACAATGGACAGTGGGCCCAAAAATGGTAGCACAACACAACCAAAACCTTTTACAAAAATAACTTTGTTAACATTTAACAACTTAAAATAAAGACAAAAGGTATTTTTGGTTGTCAAATGTTAGTGGAACATGTCCATAGATATTGTAATAATCTAAACCTGTGGCCACTCTGCTTAACGCCAATGTGACTGGCTTCATACATCCACTAAAATCACCTTGGCATTTCAAAACGGGGTACAAAAATGGCTCATTAAAGTGAAGTTTGTTCTGAGAAAAAGTCTTATCTTGATAACTGTTTTGTCAAGTTAAATTTGAGGTGTTTAGTTTTTAGATAATCAAGATCAATCAGGCCTTAGCAAAGTACAAGAGCCTTCATATACTGTCAAAGTTTCCTCACACAGTTCAAACCATTGACTCACTGACACAGTACTGACTTGGGCAAAGATATTGGCAAGGAATGAAAGTAACAGGTTTGGTATCAAAAACAAGGCTGTCTTTTTAGACAGCCAGAATTCTTTCCCAGAACTGTGTAACAGTCATTGTTTTTTAAAAGTATTTCCTGTTTGACAGATTCTGTCAGTGTCTGGTTTGGTTGCACGTAGCACATGTGGCTTCATTCTGGCACTTGTGTTGTCTGAAGAGTGTTATTTTACAGCTGGGATTGATTACATGCAAGCAATGATGCTTTACGTGTCACTCAAGGACTTGATTAGGTGAGGAAAACCAGGTTAATGAGGATTCGGAAGAGATATAATAGTGGACGTTTGATTAATTGCAGTTGTGATTGTCATATGTTAAGCAGCTGCCTTCAATGTAAAATAAATACTGAAGCTTCTTAATTAGAACTAATGAGCTACCATGATAGTGACATGATAGCATGTCAGTTTGATGGGGTAGCCTACTTAAAGATGATTGTTAAAATACTTTAGCTGTGTTAGCTTAATGTGACACCCATAAATAATTTGTTTCAGTCAAGATCAGTCATTATTTTTGCAGTTCAATTTGGTGACGCAAATGTGGCTAAATTATACACTGCACTGCATTTTTTTTCTTAAAAGGCCAGCCCATTTGAAATTGTCATTTTGAATTGCAATTTTTATAACTCTTAAAAATATATTTTAATCAAGTACATCAACCATATTTAACAAACTATGGTCTTTAGATTTCAGTTTTTACCTAAAATTGGGTGCAGCTCTTCACTTTTTATCTTTAACATTTTCTTATTTTGCTTGCTCAGTAGGTTTTAAAAAGTCCTTTTAACGTTATCTCCACTGTGTGATAAATATACAGAAGGGTGCCTGCCACCATCCCAGTGTACAGGAGATTTCCCATCAGTTCACAAACTCATCTCTTTTTCCTTCAGATAAAAGCAGCCGAGAGGAAAAGGAAAGCTCAAAAATAAATAAAATTCTCAGGGGTGAAGTCTTAGTCAGCTTTACTGTTAAAACAAGCAATTAATATCACAGCATGGAGTTCTCAAAGTGTCACCACTGCTGAACAGAACCAGTGTAAAGCAAGAAAAATAAATATATAAACAGCTTAACAAAAGTTTTTTTATTTTTAATTGTCTATTTGTATAGAACGTATAATGTAGAGTTTTATTGCAAAATACCTAAATAACTGAAACATTAAATCTAAATTAACGAAACATTAGCTGCTAAAAGTGTTTTACCTTGAGGGGTGTAATAAACTATCGACCCTCTGCCTGAAGATAATTACTTTATTATGTAATGACAAGGACTAATCCAAATTATAGCAATGCCAGTTCAGTTCTGGCACTAACAAAAAGTACTATGGTACTACCTTGTTTTATGGGTATGCATAATGGTATTATGATGGTATTCTCTGAAGTACCATGAACATACAGTGATGTACATGCATATGGTACCTTTGTTTCATTTACTACAGTGGTGTAAATCAAAATACCATGGTACCATTGTACTAGATACCATCACTGTACTGTCAGTACTCTAAGACCCACAGACAAGATTAATGTTTAGTACTTTAAATCAAAGACATCATAATATATGAATGTAATATTTTTTATTTCTTATTATTATTCTTATTTATTATTTAGTATTTGTCACTGTTAAGAAATTGGTATCATAGGTCAAGAATGAATGTCAAAGGTTAAATACTTCACCATAAACAATGATTATACCAAATGTTTAAAATATTAAAAAGAATATGTCCATACTGAAAGAACGTCAGAAGAAATGTTCTTTACTTAAATGCATATAGACTGGGAAGGAACCTTTCTATTTAAGAAAACAAAAAAAGTACTATAAAACAAAATCACTGGAAATTTTACATCAAAACCCACAAAGAATTTTAAAACTATGCAGTCAACCAGATGGAATATCCAAAACTTGTCAACAAAATACCTTTATTTTGAAGTTGTAGTTTCACATCTACCAAAATTGTCACAGTGCTTTGTAGTAGATGTGGATCTTTGAATACATTAGGGAGTCATTAGGAAGTACATTAGGAAAATGGAGTTTCTCTTTTTCTTTCTTAGGACTGAGGTGTATTTTCACTAATTGCTTAAATGATGCAATTACATTTGCTTTGAATAGCAATTTCCAACTGTTTTAATTTTCCATTAGTGCTTATTAACATTAATGGGATTCAATTTCATTTGTAATGTCATTCAAGACCAACTTTGGCCTTTAAAAATGATAAATGCCTCTTCAGCTTATGCCTCAAGTAAGGCTTTAGCCATTTGACCCATATTACCATAATGATTAATCACTGACATTCCATTATCTGTCATTAGCGACCATTTTATCTCTGGTTCTTTCTATGTAATAATGTCTCAGAAATATGAAAAACATACAATCTGACATGTCTGTCTGGCATCTAAGGGATTTTACATGGCTTTTAAGTATTATGCATCAGGCTTTACATCTTTCTTATGCTTTGTTTTATTCATCTGGCATCATGCTTGTCAGTTGCTAGCTTTGTGAAGGTTCCTCCAAACATTACGTCGTTTTTGTTGGCAAGTTCTGTCCTATAATCTTAATATGGAACAGTGTGTGTGTGTGTGTGTGTGTGGATTTGAATACGTGGTTCACAAGGACATAAATGTGTATAAAGACGTGTTTAACAATGTAAACATGGTATAGGGGGACACTTCCTGTGTCCTCATAAACCAAATTGCTTAAAAAAAACATTTTATTTAGGTTTAGGGGCAGGTTTAGGGTCAGGGGATAGAATATATAGTTAGTACAGTATAAAAACCATTATGTTTATGGAGAGAAAATATGAAAAAGTGTAATTACACTACAATGATTGACAGCTCGATCCCCGTGTCCTGCCACAATTTTCCAGTGGGAAATCTTTATGGCTCAGAGGTTGATTTTATATAGCTAATGCGATTTAATGGAATATTAGCTTTGTCTCTAAATTTCTCCTAAAAGTTAAATACAAATAGAAGCAAATAAGACAACTCTTTACATTTACATTTTGTAAATGTAGATTGTATAGGTTTTGGAATAATCTGATGAGAAGTGCTTAAATTAAATGATATTAATGATATTACTTAGACTCAGATTCCACTTAAACCCATGCAGAAATCTGGATCTCTGATTTTGCCAGATGTACAATGTCACACCAACATGGTGACACTCAGAGAGATGTACACAGTAACTTACTGTAAGCAGATAAGCAGATGTTCCTGTAGATTAATCGGTAGAGTATGGCCCCAGCAACACTAAATCCATCACTTCCCGGGGATTTCCAGAAAACACACAAGCTAATAAAATCTATAACTTAAAGTGGCTAGGAATTAAATACTAGCCATCCCATTTAGTATAGTGCTCAGTGAGTGTATATCTCAGTGAGTGTATATTTAGTCTTTTAATTAATATTCTTTCGACTAGTTTCTTGCTATTTTGCTCTTTAGTCTCCATTAATTTTCCTAAAAGTTCACTTCTGTTTAACTGACTAACTGTTGTCATGTATTGTAGGTAATTTTTTGCTCCCCTCTCCATGAGAATGTTCTTGGTTTTGCTCATTTAAACATACATTGCAGTGACCTCTTCTACCATGGTGAGCGGGATTATGAGTGATGTAGCAAGTACTTAACATGGCAGAAGAGAAAAAATTAAGAAACTCAGAGACTGAATGTTGAGCAGGGATCCAGTGGGCAGCCCGGGGTACTGATGTGTCCTTGTAATGAGCCGCAAAACAGATGTTCATAGATGAGAGATGGCTAATGATAACAAGTCCATTACTTGTGTGGTTGTACTATTGTTTGAGAGGGTAGGCGTACACTGTTGTGCTGTGGAAAAGTTATTGAATGTCTTTGGAATTTGCAGAGAGAATTAGCCACACATTCCGCTTGTGTGTCTCATGGATTTGGCACTGAATATGTCTTACTATGCAGTGCAATATCTACAAGATCTGAACTGTTTGTTATAAACACACCTCAGTTAATAAGAAAATCATGTTTATCTTGGTGAAGAATTACGAAAACTCATGTGAATTTAATCTTACTTTAGCACTGTTATCTATTATCATATCCCAAAATAAATGATTATCAGTATGAAAACCCTTCAGGGCGAAGTTTTCACTGTATACCTCATTGTTTGTTTTTAAAACAGATGTGAGAATCAGTTTTGCAATAATATTCAGAAATTCCCCCTTGTCAAGCTTATTGGTGGTTTTTACCATGTCAAACATAGCTTATACTGTTGTTCATAATTAGGATTAAGTATAGAACAGACCTTTAACCCTAAGTATTATATTTCAGCTCCAGGCATGAACAATACCTCAAATCTTGTGGTTTATAAAGTAAAAGTGTGCTATTATCACTAAGTAATTAGGATTATCGGATATTTGACCACAAAATGGATGAAATGATCCCACAAACATACTGAAGCACAGATCCGAGCCATTTGTGAGGACCAGGCTATCATAAAGATTTTGGTTGAACTTCCTTGAATTGTGTTTGTAATGAATCAAAATACACATCTTTCACAAAATAGCATCTTTCTAGTTCCCATCCATACTGTGTAGCAAAATGGTAAAAGGCATAGCACAAGGACATTATAAGGCAGTTGTGGACAGGGGGAAGTTGTGGCCTACTGGTTAGGGAATCGTGCTTGTAATCAGAAGGTTGCTGTTTTGATTCCAGTGCCGGCAAGTAGCAACTAAAGTGCTCTTGAGCAAGGCACCTAACCCCCGAGTGCTGCCCACTGCTTTGGGTGTGTGTGTTGACGACTTGCAGTATGTGTTCCCTCTCTACTAGTAATGGGTTAGGTGAAAGCCATATGGTGTTAGGCCTTTTATTGAGAGCATAAAAAAGATGGTCTGGTGTGTACAGATGCAAGGATTCAAACAGACAGGTACCACACCAGCCTTTTATTCTCAGGGGTTTCCATGCTTCTACAAAACTTACATAATAAAAAACCTTTATAGGTTCCTCATATTCTTAGGAAAAGAGTCTTTTCTTTCTAAAAATGTCCCTCTATAAGCCAAATGGTGTTTTCTAATCGGTTGTACAGTTTCTTTGTGTATTCTATATAACAGAGTGCAGATAATTCCTTCATTTAGGAAAATATGAGAAAATGAAGCCATGTTTCACCCTGTCAAAGAAGCTCTCAGCAATGACTGACAGATAAACTCTGTCACTAAACTTTTTTTTAATTGTCTCCCATATAGAGGTCTATTTCACTCTGTGCATATTATTTGAAAGTATTTTCAATCAGCATTGTAACCAGCTTTATGTAGAGCCACTACACAGGCCAGAAGGTCAAACTCAAGATAGTGAAATAATTGCTTTGGCAAATTCCAAAGTTCTGGAACTCGGCAAAGCTGCGACGGGAGACTCATTACATTGTCAGAGTAGATAAAAGAAGCCTATTTAGGTTAAATTCCCTAAGGTGGACTATCGGTCCCCATTCGCCAACCTCACTGTTAAGGGTATGGCAAAAAAAGGACTTCTCATTCGGCCAGTGATTTTCATTTAGATTAGTGCTGCATTTGGTACAGGAGGAAAGTGCCTCATAATGTATGTGAGGAAAGTGTTGTCAAAATGGTCCACCAACTCCTTTTGTAGACGTTCCATTACTTATGCTTTTTAAGACAACAAGGTTGGTTTCAAAGGAAGCAGATGTTTTCATGTATGCGTGTGCGTGTTTCTTTTAGTGTATGTGTCTAGAAATCTGAATAGTCTTGTAATATCGGTACAAAACAAAGACTTGAAATCAAAGTGTAGTTCCACAGCATTGTTGGGTTGCATATTAGTTCAGCTAACATTAAAGCTTCAGCATTTTTCTTTGTTTAATTTCCCAAGACAGCAAATAAACCCTCTTAATTCTTATCTGTTCACTGTAAATGTGTATAAACATCATTTTGGTTTTTTTCCTTTCTTTACCAGAGGGGCTATAGAATCAACATTCCCGACAGTTCACCCTAAATGAATTCTAATTGCATTCAATATTAATTAAAAAACTTTTCCCCAGTTATTTTCCTTTTTAATTAGATAAAGAAAATCAACACTGCTAATTAATAAGTCACACTTCTAGCTTTATGTCCTTTTATTATTTTTATTTATTTATCACTGGTCATCTGTGCCTTGCATTATGTACATACAAACTTTTGTGTTATAATCACTTGGCAAACCTTTTACAAACCTTTATTTTAGCACTAGTTCAATGAAAACACTGTTTAAACATTTGGCCTAGTACTAACCTCACTTTGTCTGTTTCCTCGGCAACCAGTTAAATAACACTATAACCAGTAAAGAACTATATAAAATAATATTTATCATAATTATGTCTTTTAAGTATATAAAAGATAAAAGTTGTATTATTATTGCTGTATTATTTGGATGTACCTCTAAGTTGAATAAACATAGATATAGATGATGGCTAAAAAGAAAATAATTATTTCAACATCTTCAGTGTCAACAGCACCATCAGTGGAAATGATTTAAGTTTAAACCTCCCTGCTGGGTGAACTAAGGCACCTTCTGCTTTATCAAGCATCTGAAGTTAGTTTAAAGCCAAGTGGTGCTTTCATTTCTCTTTACAGATAAGAAGCCACTGAACTTTTAACAAAGGCTTGTCCCTAAACACAAGAGCATAAAATATGTAACTCTGTGTAGATTGTTGTTGCTATAATAACTGCAGCCAAAAAACGTTAAACAGTCAATTTAGTGGTCAGGTCCTTTGATAATTCATTATATAGTTTCCATGCTGTTTTTACATAAAGTATCAAATGTATTGCCACATTATAACATCCTATGTATAATTGCAACACATACTACCCATGTCTCACAAGACATCCTGTTTTGACCAGTATTTTCATGTGCAATCAAAGATGTCTTTGAACCTCATGAATGTGTGATCAGATTTTTTCATACATCCATCTCTCCATTCCCACTCATGTGTCAAGCTCCTTCACTGTCAGTCATGAGAACAGAAGGTGGCCCAGGGTTGAGCTCTGGGGCACATCTTCACTATTTATTTTAAAAATGTTCCTCCTTTCATTAACATACTGCTGACAGCTTGGGTATCATCATTGCCATAGATGTAAAGATGCTTGGGGATTCTGCGTAAGTCACCTTTCCATTTCATTCTTATGTTTTTCTTTTTCTGACCATGTATACACCTGATTAATATTTAGTTTCAATATTAATCACAAAATGTCCAGTATAGTTGATCACTCAAAGCATTTGTATCTCAATACAAATAATCAATTTGTGATCATAATGAATAA
>JAZGTJ010007453.1:0-22819 GCA_036877575.1 Botia almorhae
TTTTGCTTTAGCAGTTGTCTTGCCTCATTAAATCTTGTGATCATTTTCCCCTTCCTCACATCCCAAATGAAGGCACCATTTCTGGACGTGGCTCCTGCTATGCAGTTTAAGTCTCCTTTGGGTTACAGTGAAACAGAGAAACAAAGAAAACGTTTTTCATTAGTTTTACTAATATCACTTTCAAAGTACAGTATTAATTATGGCCTTATAATAATGGCTACTGCTGTGTGTCATTCCTACCAGGGGCCCAGGACAGAGAGTAAACCACTCCTTCATTGCCCGGTGATGTGTACACAGCAGTTAAGGTGTTTATGTCCCACACCTTTATCGTCCCATCAAATGAGGCTGTAGCTAGAAGGTTTGGGTCATCTGGCTTGAATTTGCAGTCAAAAATGGTTTCAACATGACCCTGTAACAGGTAAACAAATTATAAAACTTTATATCATAATTATACCATGCCAATATGGAACTCTTGATTCCGATTGGCTGACAAACTTTTGAAGTCATTAATTTTCTAAAACTGCATGGCTGTGAAGTAGCTCACCTTACATTTGTATGTCACTTCGCAACATTCTTTTCAAATCTGAACAGTTTTACATGTACTTCAATTAATGATACTGCCAACTGCAGCAAAATATGTGTGTTCCCAAGGAATTACTAACAGAAATTTATATTTTGAATGTACTGTAAGTCACTTTGGATAAAAGTATCTGCCAAATGCATAAATCTAAATGTAAAATAACCAGACAGAAGTAAATCAGCTGAAACTGACAAACAATTTTCAAAATTGTAATTCAAATTCAAATTGTATTATAAAATTTAAAATGGCAAATATTTCATAACTGGGTGAAAGCTGAATTGGGGTGACTGGCTAGCCAAAACCAGGACTGTTTCTCTTACATCCATAAACACTCTCTCTCTCACAGAACCAAAATCATCATTACAGTAATGGCAGCATTTGTAGGAACAAAAGCATGAAAAATGTACCAAAATATAAATTTACTGTACGTAAAAATACATGCATATACAGTAATCATAGCATAAGCTGTATAAATGTCCAGACAGTGAATTCCTAAAAATGAATGCGCACCGAGGTCCACTTCTGAAAATAAAAGGACACACGAGGTCTGCACAGTTGTGGTCATACTATCACCTTAAATGCTCATTAATTTTCAAGGTCTACGGTCCAATATTCCTCACTCAATCACAGGGTAAAAAGGTTATATTGCATTTTCATTTTTCACGAACAATAATCAAGGCAACAGCAAGAACTCATTGTCTGTCAAAACAACATGGACTCTTGGAGGAATTGATCAGGTGACCTTTAAAATCCCCACAAGGACGTATTCAAAACACCTCTTCAAAAACAAGATGACTGATACAAAGATATCCTTTATGCCATAGGTGCTCACTTGAATGCATTAACCAACATAACCTAAACCTAACCTACTTCCCAGTTTATTTAGTACATTCATTTCGCATGTTACCTTCATGATATAAAATACAAAAAACACACATCTGAATGCTTTTCAATAAAGTCACCGTAAAGATAACAACAGCCATACCAAATCGCGCAGGAAGTCCCACTTTTTGGCACCCATATCGTACAGTCCCACCCCTCCATCCATAAAACAGCACACAGCGTGGCCAGGGGGGAGGGAGAAGGCCTGGTTCTGTGATAGAGTGGGTGGAGGCACAGCTTCACTGGTGGAGGAGGTGTAGTGATTCTTGGAAGGGGAGTTTGAACTAAATGCTAAGAGGGAGGAAACATAAAAATCAATACGAATCATTTTGACATGCACAAACACACACACGCATACACACACAAATATTAAATGGCGAGCATAAAAAAATACCTACATTTTTTTGCCGGTGGGGAATTTAAAACATGAAGTGCATGGAAGCCGGTTTTCTTCAGCTTGAAGTTATCCAAAGGCGTCGCTCTCGACACGTTCCATATTCTCAACACGCCAACTTGCGAGTCTTACAATTCAGTAAGTATAAACAACATACCATACAATCAGTGATGGGGCTTGGCTTTTTGTGCACGCTCAACAAAAGGCATAAAGTCAATTTCAAGCAGGAAAATAAACCACGTTAAAATAGTCTTGCCTAAAAAAGACCCAATTTAGCATACAATGTACTTTTTACTCACGCAAATATTTAACATATGTAAACAAACTACATTTATGCTGTTCTGAATTAAAATGTAAAAATAAAATGAGAATTCTATTAACACACCTAAGTAGCCCTAAGCTAAAAATTTTAATTTCTCTGTGTATTTATCTTACCCCCTGTGATAAACATGCCGGGGGCACTGGGCATCCAGGCCAGGCACTGCACAGAGGCAGCAGCGCTGGGGAAGCTAAAGGTAGTGATGCAGGATAAAGATTCAGAGTCCAGCAGTCTGATGCCATTGTGCATGTTAGCCACCAGCAGATAGTCTGTGCTGAGGGGGTCCCACTCTAGAGCTGTGACAGGGTCTTCTTCATCTGTGCCTTCTAATGACTCAGGCCGTAGTACGTGCTTTTGATTCTTTGCCCCTGAGGAGATGCGATTAGGAGATGCAGGTAATTACACAATGAGCTCATTATAAGTCCCAGCTTATTTAAAGACATAAACACAGTTATCTGCACAGTTTAGTCACAGTTTAGATCTGAATACAGTTCATATTATTAACCAATACTTTAATGGTTTGTAGATATTTAATTTTATAGTTATTTTTTCTTTTTATTATAATAGAAACAGCAGTATTTTAAAATCTTTCCAGGTACCCTATGTAAATTGCAGAAGTATTCTATATGTGGTGTATGCACCCCAGGATGACAATCACTGGGTCTTCTTCCCTAGGCCTGGAGCAATAATACCAGTTTGTAACCCCTGCTGTACCTCTACCCCTCTCCCCATACACACTCATACGTTACTTGAAGTATTTTGTCACTGATGAAAGGCCACGGTTTTCAAAATACAGTTCAGGAGAAAACTTAAGCAAACCTCATTGGTCACAGTCACCTGGTTGAAAGACTGACAGACTCCCATCAGTGTGTCCAAACACCACTTTTCCCTTCTTTAGTGGATGCCAGCGGAACAGGCAGATATCTGAGAGGAAACTGTGGGCCTCTTTGTGCACTGTGACTCCTGAGTCAGGCCCAGAGATGTTCCATATGTACAGAGGACCCCGATGTGATACGAAGGCTACACTGTCACCTGCGTTCCAGCACCAGCTGAGGGAGGCTGGAATACCTAAGATACATATGAACATCTCTTTAGACATATTTATTTAGCACAAGAATGCTTAGAACATATTTTTGTTTATATAAGTAGTATGTTACTTAGCAAGGGCACATGCTATGTTTGCATACTAGGTGTGTACTAAGTCTACAGGCAGCGGTACCTTTGGTGTTATCCAGCCGTGCAACAGCCTTCTGCTCGGCCACATTCCAGATGATGAGCAGATTATCTGCACTGGCACTGGCAAACACATCAGGGTTGTGTGGACACCATGATATGGCTGTGATGGTCTTCTTGTGCTCAGACATGATTGCTCGCAGTTTAAACTCATTATATCTGTGATCAAGCTGGAAGAAGAGACTTCAATCAGAGACACTCAAAACTATTTCAAATACAACAATTTCAGTCACATTACATCACAACCACAGGTTGCCATGTCAGTAACATAAAAAGTAACATATTCCTATGAATAACATTCTTTCTCCATATTGTTCTAATATGATTGAGGTTTTCAATTAGTAGTTAAAAGAAAAACATGCATTTTTGTTTTGTTCACATTGTTTTCACACTTGTGGGTGTCCAATGTGGGTGTTAAAGTAACAGTTAAAATAAAGAATTCAAACCAGTCACTTACTTGGTACACATATATGGCAAGCGTGGCACAATATGCAAACCTGTCTCCGCTGGCAACACACACATCTTTATTCCAAGGCTGACATCCAGCAGCCAGCAGGCCAACCTGCTTCACCTGAGACATCTTTACCTGGACACAGAGACAACAGTGACACCAATAAGGATTATGACACCATTGAGAATTTGTGACATGTCTGCTGGCCTCAGGGTTCACATGAGAAACAGCTGGAGCAGTAGCAGGAACCAAAGACAGGTGTTACAGCATTCAAATTTAAGGTGTTTCTAATTGTCTGGCTTATATCTGAGTGCAATATATCATGTTATTGAAGTGAATGAATGAGGCTGTCAATCTTTAACATTTTGTTAGTGTGACTCTGTGTTCCACTGAGGAAATAATGGCATATTGGTTGGACAATGTGATGATATGAACTTTATATTTTTGTGTGAACCATCCCTTTTTCTGTGATCATACAGTGCGAAAAACCTTCTTAAAACCATCTCTTATACTCTATGCTATTCTCTTGTACTCTTTTTATTTACAAGCATCATTTGGACAGAGGAGTATGTAAACATCATGAATATAGACATCGCTAGACATTTTCTTGGTGTCTCGATCCATTAGCACTGCATTTAAATGCACCGTGTCAGGTTAAAAACACTTCAACTTTTAAAAGCACGTCTCACCACTCCAGCGCTCTTCTCAATCCGGCTGCGCCGCGTCTTTCTGCGTTTGGTCGCATGAACGCATCATCTACCTTCTTTACATTTGAAGGGACACGGCTACGTCACGCTGCTCCTACCTTCGGTTCATTGTGATATTTGCTGAACCAACACAGGCTTTCCATGTCTGCTCTCTTTTTCCCTTCACAGACGCAAAGCAGAACGCGTCTCTGCGTTAACGCGTACAAGAAGACTTTAACGGTATTTAACCCAGCGCGTATGTGTGACTACTGCCTGCTGCGCGAGTATATGTGTATGCAGCAATGGGAGTGAGAAAGATACAGAGAAAGAAAGCATGCACATACTAATTGACTGGTGCAGGCTGTTCGTGTGGGAGAAGTGGCTGGAGACGAGAGCGACGGAACAGCTTCCGCCGGTAGCCAGGCAACAGCAAGATCCCTTCATTTAAACTTCCTCACTTACCCCCTCAACACAGACGCACAACCACACACCTCATCTCACCCATGCATAGCCTCGTTGATGGTGTTTATCCTGCACCTCCCTTCTAATGATTAATAAAATCACCTCAACAGCCCAGCACGACACACATACACATAAACACACGGACAAAGTCACACGCAGCCCACATCACACCTACGCCTCTGTTAAGTGAAGTCAATACATACATTAGTGCTTTTTTTCTGTAATGTGAGAAAAATGTCGCCCATTTTCAAATTGACTATTGACAGTCAAACATAATGAGAGACCATGCTGGAGTGACAGGGATGAAGTAGTGTACACAATATGTTTTAGGTACTAATTGATATATTGTCCAAGATGGTTAAGACTCCAATGACAAAATAACTGATCTGAGGCATCACATGTACTGACTGTTGTTGCTGAAATCTCTCCCTCTTATATTCCATCACACTTGTCAATTAAAAATGTAAAAGGGGTAACAGAATAACAGAATAAACTGCTTCCTTAAAGTGCCTTTGAAATTTCTCTGACATTTCCATCTCACCTGAGCTTCCCAAAATCAGAGAAGCACCAAGAAATTGTAAGACTTAAGGATTTTAACTTATCTTAGAATTAACATGCAATTCATGTTGTAATGTTTCACAGAAACTTAAATAGCCATTGACGCTTGGCCACATTAATGTGTTTTTTACTACTTTTCCACAGTATACGCAAATATAATGGAATTGTCATTCCTGTGGTGATGCTAATATCAGGCAGTGATATCCTGCAGTTGAAAGTTTAAGAGACTTTCTGTCCATCATGTGGTGATTAGTGTGTCGATTTGAGTGATTGAATTGCTATCCATTTCAAGTATGTCTGTATTTGAAGAGCATTTAAGTGTGATGTTTCATGATTGGATAGCAATCAGATCAGTACAGAATTACTGAGAGATACACAGACTGAATCCCACAAAACTTATGACCAAAACACAGCTAAAAATTGGCTACCGGGACAGTAGCGTTTCTTGGCTGTTACTCTGGGAGATCTTGTAAAATGTGTGTGTGAGTGTAAATGACCCCAGGCCTCCAAATGCCACGGAGATCGTGATCAGCAGAAGTTTGATCTTATTAGTGATGTCACCCCCATTACACCTCCCACCCCTTCGGATGAGCTGCGGGGGTGAGCGTGAGATGTAGACACACAGTGAGACACACACACAGGGAGAGAGGCCACTCATCAAACCGTTTCCTAGGTGATGAAGACTAACTCTAAGAAGTGGTTGTGATGAAGTGGCAGGAGCTCTGCTGTAGAGGGCCAGCGTGCCGCCCAGCCTCAAACATCATACACCTGAGTAACACGCCATGTCTGAGTAACACACAATGCATCACTCCTACGTACAGCCCACATCTGTTCCCACACCACCTAAAAAACAAATTACACGTACACACTGTGTCGTCTCACACACTTCCCAAGATCCTTTTTTATCAGATTATGAGTAACTTCTGTGAGTCACGCACGGCCCATTTAAATACACTTTATATATTTGAAACATCAGAATTTTACAAAAATCTTCTAGAACACAGACTGACAAACTGAACAAATTACTGACGCATATTGCCAGAGAAAATTTCTCATCCAGATAAAATATTTCCATGCAAATAGCATTGGGATATCTGTGATAACAATTGCATAATTTAAATACACTTCTTTCATCAGCCATATTAAAATACTTACATGCTAATATTTGTTTACTTATGTATGGGCATGAGCCCAATGAGATGAAGGTAAGGGAATCAGCAGGAACTATAACAGTCGCATTTTCTATTTCTAAATCAATTGCTTGTTGCTTAGATTAGCATCATTTTGTAAATATAGCGCTACACTCTAATGTCTGAGGAATTCAGAAAGATCATTTGCTTTCTCTAATCCTGGCCAGCACTGTAGCCAAATTAGCGCATTATCACATCGCACACCACAATACGTTCCTAACTCACAACACACTTTCAATGCAAGCCTGACAAAGAAACCGTCCATTAGCTCCATATAAATCTATATATAGACTAGAATGTGCAGGCTATAATGTGACAATAAAACAAAGACAATGTAATTTCCCAAAAAACAGGGTCTGTAGGTAAGAGATAGTAGCCACAGCTACAGATCCACTTGTTAGAATGAAAGCACTTGTTCCAGGCAACGAGACTGCTTAAAGTTACAATAAGACTAAATGCCCGCTTAATGAAAGATGTGATTTTTTATGGTTCCAAATATATATGACAATTAAAAAATATATTTTGTTTTGATTTTAATGGATGACGCAACAAATTGAGTAAAATATATATTGCTAAATAAGTTACTTATGAAATTACTTACTTATGTAAATTTAAGTGCAGCTAGACAGATATTTCACACAAAATGTAAGGTAATTATGAAACAGCATGGAAAATTTTCAACCAGAATATGATTCCATTCACTGATTGACAGCTTCCAAAAAACTGTTGATTCATTCACCTTCAAAAGACTGAAAAAGTATTTTGTCTACAAAGTGATGTTAAAAGTTAAAATGAATATATTGTTACATCAAATTACCATTACACATTGCATACACTAACCTCACAGATCAGAACAAAACTGTAGTAGTTTTGTAGCTGTTTAATTAAACTTTGCGAGAAAATAAAATCAAACAGACCTTTTTAGCTCAATTGTATCCTGTCATAAAGAAGACAAGAATATCAGTCATGTTTTTCATTGGCTGTAGCATGAAAACAAAGCAGAATGCTTTCATGAAACACCACAGAGCTCACGTCTGAAGTTCTTGAGTGAACTTAAAGCAATGAAAACGTTTGAATTGAAATTGTTAATAAAAAACACACATTTTAAAACACATTTTGTTCAAGCTAAAGACTGGCTTTGTGGAATGACTGTCAGCATTTAAGACTCAATTAGAAATTGGTGTCTGGAGAAAAAAGCTTAAGACAATCACAAATTCAGGAGAGTGCTGAACGTATTGGCGAGAGACTGCAACGTATTAAGAAAACATACAAACGGTGTGTAAATTATCACTAACCTATCATTATCACTATATTTAATTATCACTAAATTATCACTGTCTACTGCTAATGTCCGGCCACTGCTCTGAGAAAGTTACTGGCACACAATCCTAGTGTCTCCACATGGGGACTAAAGAGGATCAATGAGATGAGTGACAATGAAACAGACGTATTAGGGATTCTGCATATCTAAGCTGCTACTGCTCATAAAGACCTTTAACCAGTGTACAAAACAATTTTGTCACCTGACCTGTGCCATCTTCCCCAGTTGTCCTTTACATTCACATACTCAACACCTTAACTATATCTGCCACGTTGTCAATGCCAATCCGTCAATCTTTTCGTCTAAACACTTCAGGGAGAGTACAGATTTCCCCAGGGAGAGTATTAACGCTCCTAAATCTGTGATTGTGTCAAGCATTTCTCTCAAGATGGCTGTATTTGTTACCTTAAAACAAACCTGTCAGATCTGTGGCCTAATTCAGATCTAATCCAGCAAAGGCAGCATATACACAAAAGTGAATGTAAATGACACATCGTCGCTGGCACATTCTGATATGTTTGAGAACGTCATGCCGTTTTGATACTTGATCAACAAGTGGGCTAGCATAGAGTTCAGCGACTATCTAAACTGCGTGTGTAAGAGCCTCAGGAAGCTGCTGGTCATTAATTCTACTTGTCTAGCAGTGCAAAGGTTGTGGGTTCGATGCCCAGGGAACACACACACACACACACACACAGAAAAATGTAGACCTTGAATGTACTGTAAATCGCATTCAAAAATAAATGTAAATGTAGAACTGATTATGTATGACACGTCTCACTGCGTCTAACTGACACAGCATGTTGATGGTGTATTTTAAATTATAATGTAATTAGTGATTATAAGGCTGTGATATGCGCTGACAGCATAAAAACAGCGTCTTGTGCTGTTATCAATGACAGTCCACTTGAAGTTTTATCAAACACGATGATGGTCAATCAAATAGGAGATAAATTAAATAATTGCAAATCAGTAGACAAACGACTGTGGCTTTCTGTTTTGTAACTGTTGTTAATATGTTCAAAATCTCTTGGCTCTGTATTTTAAAAGTAATCTAAAACACACAGCGCAAAGCCCCGTTCTATGTCGTTTACCGTCCTGTTTTAACACATGTATTTGTATTAAACAAGAACGATGTACGGATATGACGATTATGTCCCAGGGAAAGTTAATCTGAGGTCTCTATGTTTGTTGCACGCATCGCTTGTCGTGTCGCCGGTCTATAGTGCAAGTAATGCTGAGAAAGTATTTTCTTAAACAGCAACGCATGTTTAAAAAACGTCAATATCTGGGAGAACAGAAAGCCATGTACTCGAATACGGCGTCTGAAATAAAACTTAAACGTGTTCATATATAATAAAGACCGCTTACCTCTCTCGACGTCAGCGGACAGCGACCTGGTGCTGAGATTAGGTGTATCGCTGGCGGAGAAACACTTGGTTTGTAGTTTGTTACGGCTGTCTCCGAATCATCGCGACGATTGGGCAATTCAGAAGTGACGTTTTCACGTTTTCAACGTAGATTGGTTAGTTGTCTAATCAATCAACGTACAATATGCAAAATTCACGTAATTTCGATTTGGGGCGGTGCTCAGGCGTCAGTGTTTTCTTGTATTTGTAGTCCAAATTGTGTAGTTGGAAAGAAAAAACAAAGAAATTGTCATTTATGTCGTTATGCTATAGACGACAGGTCGTAATTTGGCAGCGCTTTGTTTTAACCGACTGCAGTATGTGTTACCTGTTTCACTCTGGCCGCTACGCAGATGATGCATTATTAATCCAGAGATTAAGTTTCATCAGAGGACTTTCACCCCTATTGATGTGTTTGCTTGAGACACGACAGACGCATTAACTATGGATTAAATATTGAATTTAACACAGCGATAATAATCTATCACAGCTTCTCATAAATCACATATTTGCTTGTGACCATCTATATAGCAGATTATCCCAATTTACTGTGCACTGATGTGTAAATCTGAAAGGTATGTATTATTCGTCCATAGGCACGGCACTGGCAGTACATGCAACTCCGCAAATACACCAGCAGAGGGCACTGCTAAACTTAGTGATATTATTTGATGAGCTGGTTCAAGAAACAGAAGGGCGTGTTCGGTAAAAGAGTACAATATAACTAAAGAGCAGCCTACAATAAATGTAAATTAGGCAGTACTTAATATGTAAGTGATCCCTTAGTCAAGTATGCAGTGCCATGTGACTTTAATATCATATTTCCTATTCCGTCAGTTTATTTGTTTAATGTGTATTACTACAAAACTGCACTCCCAGAAATGTGATAAATGCGCAATATGAAGATGTAGGCTGATAAAGGCTAAACATCGCTGCATTGTTACAATCAGCATACGTTTAACCGCGGCTAAATGTACGTAACATTAAAGAATTTGATTAATTTGGTACTTTTTCTAGTTCAATGTACGTAAAGGTAAAGAATTTGATTAAGTTAGTACGTTTTTGTAGTTCTTCGCATATGCAGTTAACTTTTCACTCTCACAAGTGAATTCATTATATCATTAATAATTAAATACCGACTTTAATATAAACAAATTGTATTGAGTGAATAAAGTTGCCATTGATAAGTTTTCCCCGCCCGTCAGTGATCATGACGTCGATTCCACACAACTGGTCGTAGTGCTCTTTCAGTTCAGAGTATCAGACTTCTTAATTGTGGACTTTTCAGCGTTGGCGAGCTCTTATTCTCAAACATGGGTAAGTCATTACATTGTCAAACTGTTTAACTGCAGACGACTTTGAAGTTATTGACTGTCGAAAAGTTGCTGAGGACTATTTCACTTCAACTAAGGTGTCGTATCCCACAAGCGTAAAATACAAGTGTGACGAATTAGTATTTAAAAATGTCAGAACATTCAAGTTTGTTTCTTTTGCCTGTGAATATGTTGTCATCGCATTAAAGTGATACAATGTGATAATTGAACAAGTGTCTCGACCACACAACCATGATTTCCACCTATGAGTGACCCTGCTGAGAGTTTAATTTATGAACTAGAGCGAAAGATATCAAGTGTACACGGGTGCAGCGTTAGAGATCACATTTTTAAGTTTTGTTTCTTTTGAAATAGTTCAGTAAAACAGCATGTAAACAGTGTAACCTGTCGTTTTCTGTTGATACTAATTTTAAGTAGAGTGGTAATCAGCACAAGCTCATAATAAGATTATGCAGGTTGTCTCGTACCTTGTGCGGTTGAGGAGAAATGACTGTGCCTTTTGATGTCTGTTTCATTGAGACACTGAGGAGACACTCATGTTTACTTTAAGAAATTACAAAGTACTTCCAAATGGTTGACAGACAAGTGTTTTCAATAGTTGTAAGTGCTGAGACATGAATAGACCTAAAAGTGTGTTGCCCAGAGACTTGGAAAACCTGAGGTTCCGTGTCCTTTTTTTCCAGAATCTATGCAAACATGCAGAGGAAGAGTGTTATTATTGTCAGGAAAACTCTTCAAAATGATAGGAAATGGTCTCATTAGCTGCAAAACTGAGGGAAAACAAACGAGCAGAAGTTCATGCTTTTCTCACAAATGCACCTTGACATGTAGCATTACTGACAACCAGCAACAGTATCGATCACAGCGCCTTCAAAACCTCAGACTTGCTTCAGAGCAGAAACTGAATAGATTTTATCTAGGCACACAATGTTCCGTTCTTATTTTAGGTGCCAAGACCCAGATCTAAGACCCATATATTATGCAGAATCTGAAAGCACTGCTGTACTGGAATCTCACTCCATGCACTGTTTACTAGTTATACTTGGAATATGAAAATGACAACACTCGTTTGTGCTGAATAAAGACAGACTTTGTTGAAGCTCTCATTCATGATGTATGCTGATGGTTTGTCCCCTCTGTGTTCTCTCTTATATATTCACAGAGTCACATGATGGATAAATAGCCACATTATTGTGTCTCTGTTTGCAGCCTCCGCCAAACATTCTCCTCTAGTGTGGGGGGCCTTTGATAATCCTGACAAGCGTCTCTGTTTATGTGAGCCCGTCCTCCCCTCCTACTACCCCGTTCTCACTATTTCTTCACCGGCTGTCGGTTGGTCTAATGAGCAGAGCATGAGTTTGGGTTTGTGGGGTTCAGTGGCTTTAAGCTGGAATGTTGTCTCATAGGCCACACAGTCACGTCCTGCTACAGATGTACATTTGAAAGGTCAGCCAGGGCCTCTGGTGTACGCATGTATTTTTGTGTGGTGTGAGGGTACGAGTGCGAGCCTGTCAGATGGATGCACATTGAGAAACCATAAAAATTATGCATCTGTAGATTTAACTGTATGGTAATGAAGCGGTAGCTTGTTATGTTGCAAACATATATCATCTTCATAATGCAGCTGTTCGACAAAATACAACTGCTGTAGTGGAACACAGAAACAGTGTTTTGCAGGTAGTGGGAGGATAATGCACTAATAAGTACTAAATAGTACTAAATACTAAAAAGTTCTTAACAACATATAATGAATAGGAACAAACCAAAGCAAATTTGATTTGGCACAGAAAATGCCAATATAGGAAAATGCATTGTGTTTAATATCGGTGCTTAAGACCTGGAGAACTCATTGTTCTATCTTGGAAGAAGTGACTGCATGGATATATTTTCTCTAGCTTTCACCATTTCCTGTATGGAATGACAAAGTGAAAATTTCAATAACAGACAACACATCCTCCAGGCTGGCCAAATCTGTGAAAACTGGCTTGTATCCCCCATATTTTCCTTTCTTTACCCTCCTCTGAGATACGTCTTTTAACATTTCCAAAGAAATGATAAACAGTCCTCGGAAGAGATTGGTTTGGTTAGGTCTAAGCCACCTTAGCTTTATTTTTCATTCTCCTTCTGACTGAGGTTTTCATTTATTCTCATTGAAAACAAATCTGCTGGCTCATGCAATCATAGCAGTGGATCTTAAGTTGGTGAGCAGTTTTTCTTGTGCAGTGGGAACCTTCCTCCTGAAATCAACTCGCTGGTACGATGGGCAGTATATGCACACAGTACTGCAGTACCAAAGACCAAGGGAATAGCAAGTTTAATAAACTTGTATGAAGCATTTTTGACACCACCCAATGGCATTACCAAATGGAATTAATTATTTATTTTCAACAAATGGCCCAGTCTGCCATTGGTCAGACAAACAGATGTTTCCATTTCAAACTCACACTATTGGTTAAACCACATAAAAATATCACAGAGCAATAGTGTTTAAATTTACGTTGGTGAAATACTATAAATAGCTTACTCATATTCTGCAAATTATGCTGGGATACAAAAGTATTTTAATAAAGCAAACTTACAGCTTTAAATAGTAGAAAAGTGTGGATGGTGATTTGATTAAGACATGCACATTTGGCTAATATTCGTATTTATGCTAAAACTGTGTGCTTAAATCTCACCTCTGGGGGAAACAATACAGGGCTTGCAAAATTTCAAAATTCCTGGTAGCTCTTCGGGCAGGTACTCTTCAGATTTTGGTAGCCCAAAATGAATTTAAGTAGCCCAAATAAAAAAATACATTATATTTAATGTAGAATATTGTAAAGGAGACAAAACATCAATCAAAAACATTTTCAAAACACAAATAACAACAATTGTCTAAAATAATCAAATTACAGTCATCAATACAGATATTTGGTGTATATATATATATATATCTTTCATCAGCTTTCTCCATCTGTGCATCAGTCTCCACTCGCGCATTCAAACGCGATTTCAATACCCCACATATTGATAGTGGCTCCCCGATGCTCGAACATTACATACAATATAATTACCTGACTAAATTTGCAAGAGAATCCGAAAGCATTGCAATATACTTTTCCTTCTTAAGAGATTCCTCCAGATTGGCAGGGCAAAATACATTTTAGTAGCCTGACTGGATGAAACAATAGCCCCGGGATGTCGGGCTAGCGATTTTGCCAGCCCTGCAATAGATAGACAGATGAACAGACAGACTAAAAGATGTAACTTTATTGATCCCAGAGGGGAAATGTAGTTAACTTAAGTCACCTAAAGAACTTTAGACATCAATGTGACTTTGCATAGTGTCTAAACCAGTAAAGTAATAGGAGGCATAATATGGCCTGCGGTGAATTCCCACTGACTGTCAGTCTGGTGATGCAGAGACTTTAGTGGAAACAGGACCCTGGAGCAGTTTAAGCTTCTGATGGGAAATACAGACATCTGTGCTGGGAGCACATAAGTCTTTTGTGAAGTAGTATATCTGTTAGGCTACTTAATAGTTTTAGTCTATGGCCAGAATAAATCAAGTTTCTATGAGCTGAACTTTATTTAGTAGGAATGGAAACTTTTTTCCCGGGCGCACAGTCTAGAGCTATATGTGTATTTGTGATGTAATCCTAAAGGAATTGATACTCTTAGGATTTGGTGATTTTGCCAATTTTTATTTATGACAACAGCCAATCAGATCTGATTATTCCTGCACAGAGCAAATTCATTTGTACAGGCAGAGGGTATAAAATTGAGTTAGGATACATTATTGTATTTATTTATGTTTCACATCTGTCTGTTGTATTATTTTATTTTATCAAAACATGTTGTGACGATTGAAATTATTTTGTCAGACGTTGTTGTGGTCCTTGCAGTTTTTTTCTTAATTTGTCTTGTAGTTCATGGTATTTGTAATCTTAAAGGCTTTGGGTGTAGTCCACTGTGTTGTGACCAGGGCCCTTTGCAATCCCCTGCGGAATCCATGCAGTGTGACGCAACTGCGTGACCTTCATCCTGCACAATAGCTGCTGTGGCAATGCTCAGGGTCAGTAATAAGCACAATGGCAGTGGCACAAGTGGAAACAAAGGCACAGTTATTATTTAGTCTCTGTTAAGTTTTTATTTCATTCTGTTTGACGTTAAGACTTTTCAAAGATGTGTTTTAAGAGACCGATCAAAATGTAGTGTTATTGAAAATTATTAAGTTTGGTTGTCAGTGACATCAGAAAGCAAGTTCATAAAACGGTTCATAAATCTTAAATCATAAATCACAAAAAGTTCTTAAATCTTTGACATCAAACCTAGACCTAAATCATAATTGATTTAAGAGCTAATTTTCAAATGATTTGATAAACTTAAATAATGTTTTGATTGCATGTTTCATGACTGGAACTGGCTCACCACCATGTTGAGTATGCTTATTTATACAGACGTTTACATTCAAATGCGACATATCGATCGCTAAATACGCTCAAAGTATTCATCCTTTTCTCTCACAAATGTATTGATTCACTACAGAAGACATTTATTATCCCCCCAGTATGGATTAGTTTAATAATGGATGGATGCAATTTTTAATATAATGCATTATTAATAGTTTTGCTGTATTATTTTCTTATCATAGTTTTGTCAACATTAATTGAAGAGAGATGAAGCAGTGAAAGCAGTGAAGGGTGGAGGTCTCTCTCTCTCTCTCTCTCTCTCTCTCTTACACACTTTGCTTTTTGCTAGAAGAGACTGGGCTGTCTTGAAATGTGTAGGTGGGATTCAGAACAATAGCTAGGTCTATAAGTAGCATTTTCCATGTCTTTCCCAGATATTGTCAGTGAACTACCATGAATTACACTCTTTGTTCTTTCTTTCTGCCTGACCAAAAGATCAATTTTGACTTATGTGCCTTTATTTAAATGTCAGATTACTACTTTTCATTTCTCCTTCCCACAGAAGTGGCAGTTCACATTTACTCAAGTGCACAAATGAATTGTATCACAAAGCATTGGAGTGTTTCTTTTTACCATCTGTCTATGATGATATCACACTTGAAGCTCTTAAACTATAATTCAGGCTGCACCCATTGGTATATTGCTCATGTTAAAGCTCATGCAAAAAACAAAAGCATGACTTTGAAAAGAACTTGTCAGTGGCAGCAATAGATAACAAAATAGTAAATACCAGAAAGGAAACAAATATGAGTTTATCACCGTTTTTACATCACTGGCTGATCTGGTCAAATGAGATAAGAGAGATTCAGCCTCCATTTGTTGACCCATTTATTTGTCCTGCTCTTTACAGGCAATCTATAGGTGGTCACATGGTCACTGTATATATCATTATATTCAGCAGTTATTTTTGTAGCAATTCAACAACCAAAACAAGCCAATATTCACACTTCTTTGGTTACCACAAACAACCAGACTTGCTTCATATTGTGCTTAACGGCACCTCTTGATAACATATTTGTTCTTGTCTTGAGTTTGCACACCCTCCGTATTATTGCATCGCTCCATGTTTTGTTTTTGGTTTTTTAATCGGTTTATGTGTAAATAACCTAAAATGGTCGGGCACACTAGTAACGACAAAATATTTACTGTGGTATGCACGGCACATCCCAGCTCTAAGCCCATCCATTTATCATTGGATTCAATTCTGCTCTGAGCATTGGTACATGGCAATCTAAAATTGAGAGAGAATGTGAGGCTAGTACTACATCATGTTATCGCTCAAACGGTTTATTGTATTCAGTGCCAGTTTTTATCTGCAGTAGTTACACGATAAGGTGGCAGGGTGCAATCATATCCTCCACTGCTTGTTTGCATGTGTTTTCTTCTCTTCATCAGAAGGGTAGATGTGAAGCAGTCTGTTGCCATGGTTACAGGCTAAAACTGAACCGCACAGGAACAAGTGATAAGCCGAAGCTAATTTGTAGTGTTCATTGTCAGCTGATTATGTGACATGGTAAGACATGGATGGCACCTGAAATTACTCACGGGTTCACTCAATAAATATACTGTAGTTCTGACTGTAAATCATGCCACATATTGTAGTTCACTGTATTGGGAAGGGATTAAACAAAACAATCAGATACTGATGTAAACAGTCAAACCCTTGACATTAAGCCGAGTTAATAACTTTAAATCAATCCTAAAAAAATATTCAATACCACTCTGTGTGTTATTTTGTTTATAATTTCATCTTAAATAAAAAAAACATTTTGTATGTGGCAGTCCTTCTCACATTTGATCTTTGGCAATACATTGTGCTGTCATCGGTTGACATCAGTACACACACACATATAGAGGATAGAGCACATTATGGGTATAATATTGGGCAATATACAGCAAATTAAGTTCTTCATTAAGAATTCAGACAGCACTTCAAAATGGCTGGCATCCAATATAGTGCACTGTATAGGGCACAGGGAGTGATTTTGAACAGAGTAATTGTTTAATTAGCCACTACACACGCCCACTAGAGCATGAGTGTATATGATTGCACAAAACATTACACTAACAAAATATTTTATTGCATAATGCATAACCATTAACTGTACACACTTCTCTGTTCATGCATTTCCCCCTGTATTCAGGTCACAGAGCTTTGAGGAAAGCTTGCAGGGTATTTTTACAATTAAAATAGAGACCTCATTATTCATAACTCAGGTGACATATTGTTCCCTCTTGCCTGAGGTCAAAATCTCAATCGTAATTACTCAAGACTTCACTTTCTTTTCCTTCATTAACTGTAGGCTTACCTAGAGCCTTATTCTGGCAAATATAATCACTTGAACATGAAGCCTGTTTGTGCGTGTATTTGTGTAAATGCATCCATAGAGAAACAAGCACTGTTTATTAGAGAAACAACAAGCAGGGATTTAATCATTATTTAGATACACAGTTTACAATGCATTATTGATCAGCTGTGCTTCATGTTTCTTCTGTGTTGAAATGACATGACACATATATGGTGAGCCACACGCTGGGCTGTCATTAACCCCCTGCTGAAATCACCTGCCTCATTTGACTTTATGATCATCACGACAGACTATTCTGAGCCATTAGTATTGAAATTATTATTATGAACATCATCAACTAGATTACAGTAAAAGATCTTTAATGGGTCTGGTTACAGAAAGTTATATTTAAAAGGGTTTTAAATTGGGCTTTAGGAAATAAAATCTCCTTCTGTATACAAACCATCCTTACTAATATAGTAAAAGCCACAAAGTTGTAGTAACGTAATGTAGGAAGGAAAAACAATGCATGTATGAGAGATTCAAACTAACAGCATCTAAGGTGAGTGTTTTTTGTCATTGGTGGGAGAGTGACTAACCATCACTGCAATACAGCATAATGGTAATGCCATATGTTGAATACAGTCCTCAGGAGAGCTTATTAAAGTAAGTTGTGCTAAAGCAATTTGTATATGTATGTTAAAACAGGTCATCTATAGAATGGGCCACATGGCTAGCTAGCTAACAAGCAAATTTAACCATCAGACTTCAGAATCAAAACGCAGAATCTGTGATCAAAGATTAATTAGATTACATACTCTGTGACTAGTTTTATCCTGGGAATCAAAAGCATCTGTGTTTTATCATTGTTTAAAGCATCATAAGAACATTAAGTGTTTTTATGAGCTCATCCAGGAAGAAATCAATAGACAGCAGTTAACAAGAATGATTGACACATTTATTCTAGCATTAAAATCCATTTAATGCCCTGTAAAGATCTTTTCCTGTAGGCGATAATGTTGGGAACAGGATCAACATGACTCCCATGCAGTGTACCAGACTCCTCCCACCGTACACATGTATCTATTGAGCTGCTGTTTGTATCGAGCCAGTTGGCATCTGAGATCAGAGATGCAATGAAGGTGTTTATAAGAGAGGTTGAAATATGTGAGGGTATGAGTAAGGATTCAGTCCTGTTTTCTGAGTGCTATTTCAAGGGAAGTATCAAGGGAATCCTTAGCTATAGCAGGATTCCATTGAAAAATGCAGAGATTTGTTTTCTGTGTCTTCAGTAATTACAATGGAAGCTTGAGCACAAAGTATATTTTGCTATATTTTTTATCAACACAGTTTGCTACCGTTTATTCACATATTCCATGTACAGCCTGAATTTTCTAACCACAAGGACGACCTGATGTAACTGTTTTTTGAGGTGGCGAATTTGTATGAATTCGTTCAAAGTTTATCATACAAAAATGTATGTTTTTGACAGAAAGAGCAAGCATAAAGGTCCACACCTAACCCTAACCATTATTGGGGTGAAAGCAGGTAGTACAAAAACACAGAAATGGGATTTTACGAATTCATACAAATTAAATCAAATCGGCAAAATAAATAGTTATAAGATTGCCATGAGATTGTGTTGGCATGGACTACTGCACGTGATTAAATGCTTAAATATAAGGTCCCACTAGGTGGCAGCACTCACAGTTTGGCTGTACTTCAGCGCAGTAATCAGTCAAGATCAAGATTGTTTTGGTACAATTTTTAAGACAGAGTATAACAGTGCAGTCATAGTTGCCATGGGCTATGCATGCATGCAACTATCGCATTGTTTTAAAAGCATGGAATATAGTGTGATATACTTACCAATGCTGTCTATCCAAAGTGTTTTTTCAGCTCAAATCATGGTAAGCATGGTTACTTTCACTTGGTATCTGCGCAGGGATACCAGGAAGAGATTTAGGATGTATGCGACATAGCTATCCATAAACACAGTAGTGCATAACCAGAAGTTTTTACACCTATAAAAGTAGTCCAACCTCGAAAGGTGGTTAGGGCAACTTTCAGCTCAAGTAACAAACACCATTTTACTTAAGAATTTATGTGTTTCTGCTCTTACTAAAGGGCAAGTTAAGTTACTGTAGCAGTTTAACAGCATGTCACAGATTTGGTTCACAGACATTAAGTTCACAGCAACCCAGAATATTCCTTTAATTAAAGCTTTCCTGTCTTTTATTAGAAGCTGGGCTGGAGAATGATAAAGTATTATGGGGACTCTACTGGCAGGCAATGTGCTACACAAGCCAAATTATGGCATCTCAAAACTAAATTACCCTCCTCATACTCATGAGCTGTCTTCAAAAACTAGCTATTTAAATTTAATATTCCAGTCCTTTTGATTATATGATCCTAGAAATGGCTGCTTATGTCAGCTGATGTATTGACTGTTTTCATGAAATCAATACAAACAAAATGGTGGATAATTTGTTTTGGGTGTTGTAAATGCTTTTTCCAAAGGGCTCAATCCTGAATTCTGATGCGCTGTAATCACTTTATCTCAGAACTGTTTATTTGTTAAATACTAAAGATGTTCTTCTTTCCATTATTACACTTTTCTTTGTGCATATCCTTTTTATGTGAACAACATAATCATTGTGAAGAAATTCTGTCAACCGCCATATACAGGATGTATGAAAATGTCAAATGTGTGTGGTACCTTTTTAATATTTTTTCAATAGAGGCAATCATCCTTCCCCCATTGCAGCCCATTTTTGTGTCTTTCTATCACAAATCAACAAAAAACCTGCACATTTCAAACTCATTGAGACCATATGAGATTTTAATTGAAGCAGATAGATTGTTCTGTAGCTCAAGTCCAATAACGTCTGTAGTGTATACAGTGTATTTTGTACATTTCTACATACATTTCAGATAAACAAAACATTTCTGTCAGGTTTGCAGGCATACAGATATGTGGATTGTAGTTAGAAAAGTTAGTTAGTAGTAGTCGTGTGATAAGGCTCAGATGGTCATTGCCAGTGCTCTGTAGAATTAACTAAACTAAAGATTAACTAAAGAATTGGTTAATCTTTTTAATATTAAAACTGATTAGTGTCTAACAATTTCCTTCCCCACTTTCGCTCTTTCTCTTTCACTCAAACCAGAATGAATCACAGCGTAAATCTGTCATTAAAGATTATTACGCACACTGGGCTAATTGATTGAGGTATGGTCAGATTTAATTTGTGTTGCCAAACGAGAGTAATTGGAATCTATCTTGTCTGGAGAGTACTGAAGCTAATGAATTGGATTGTGTGGTTTGAATCTACATGCATGCTCTCACTGTAGTAGAGAAAACTGGAGAGCTCCTAAATTAAAGAAAGGTTTAAAAGAGAAAGTTGTGGCTGCCCCCGCTGGAATTATATGAAAACATGTCATTTTAACATTTCCCATAACCCATAATTTGCAATGACTTTCATCAGGTTTTTTATTAGATTCCTGCAATATAGTAATTTCTGCATCTGTATTTACAGTAAAAAGATACTGTTATACAAATAATTTTAAAAAGTCTGTATAAATTAAAAGCAGTACAACAAACAAAAAATATAAATGTAAAATTGAACTTTAGTTTGCATTATGAAAATGAATTCATTTATGTCTCAATGGACAAAAAAAATCTGATATGGGGATGAAATATGAGCCAGACAGGTTGTTGGTTTTGTGGGATTCACCCAAACATAGACACAATGTTCAGGTCTCACATAGTTGGTAAGAAGCGAAACAGATGTGTGTTATGCAAGCAGGTACCTGTGTTGAACTGCAGAGAGTTTTTTTCTTTGAGGTCTGGTTTGATTAATTTAATCATTACCATGCTGCAGCTCAGCAGGGTAGAAAACAGAAAGCTCGTCATTCACATTGCAACAAAGAGAAATAAACAACAACAGCAACCTTATTAGAACATTCAAGACTTTCTAAGATACTCAAAGCAGGTCAAGATGCTCATTAATAATTGTGCAGGCATGATGACTGCAAAACATTTGAGAGATAAGCACATGTCTAGAGTGTAAAATGTACTATTCCTCAGAGCAGGTACTCAATTTTCATTTAAAAAAATTATATCTTGAATTATTTTTACATTATTTTTAGTACACTTGTTAAGCAATCCTGATTTAATTTTGCCATATTTTTTTTTAACTATGACCCCTCCCTCCCCTATCAGGATATCATCACAAAAAACACAAACAAATCCTTTTTCTTAGTCTTTCTCCATAGCTTTTATTTCAAAAGGTGACTTCGTTCTTTATTATAAATGTGCAGGCCCAATTCTGTCACTTTCTCATGGCTCCAGACATTCTGATTGGATGCTGGCCCTCGCAGCAAGAGCCTGTGGGGGGTATCATTTCCACCTCCTCACTCTGCAGTCAGCGCAGACAGCGCCCAGATAAAGACCTGTTAATCTCTGTTTGTACTTGTCAAAGACACACACCCGTCTGTGTGATGTCACCGTGGCAGAAACAGCTGTTGTGTCATTGGTGTAATGTAGAAACTGGTGCTGAAGTGCACAGTGGACAGTGATGTTTTTGCAGGGGCAGGGTTTCCTTTGTAAATCGCATGTGTAAGGCAACAGTCTAACTTTGTCATAGTATCGTTACCGTGGTTACTGTAGTGGAGTGAACAGTAATCCAGTGGTCCCGTGCTGTTCTGGTTCTGGCATTTTTAATCATCCCTAATGTCTCTCTACTTGTGGTCCATTTAAAGCAATATTACACGGTTGGGAATAATGTAGAAAGGCACGCACTTATCTGTATAAGATCCAGAATTCAGAGAATTAACTGCAGAATAAAAAACCAAAGCATAAAGTTCAACAGAACAGCCTTTAGACGTCTGAGATTGAATTGTGTCACTGCACAGTTCAGGAAAAGGACATTAATTATGTCTTGCAAGGTGCCCAGGAGAAATGTTGCCTCTACAATTGTAAAACTTTGGACATTTAAACCCCTCAAGATTTCTAAAACCTATTGCAAACTTAGATGGAGATCTCCTGTCCAGTGGTAAAAAAAGAAAGAAATCTTTGTTTCCTACAACATTTTTCTCTTGTTGACTTGTGATATCTTTCTGCAATGTGTATATGTGTATATACATATACCACAAAATTAAAAATGGTTAGAGACTTGGACTTGTAACCCAAAGGTTGCAGGTTCTATTCCCACAGCTGGCAGGAAATGACTGAGGTGCCCTTGAGCACGTTCACACCT